>JAQQZX010000036.1:24307692-24320795 GCA_030068355.1 Notoglanidium maculatum
CACACACACACACACACACACACACACACACACACACACACACACACACACACACACACACACACACACACGGGGTGCTAAACATCATAAACCCTGCCTGATTGAGCCAATAAACCAGACGGCACTACGCTAAACATCAGATACGCCGGAGCGGGTTAGTTATTAAAACCTCACTAACACCACCAATGTGTACAGAGGACACGGTCAACGCAGCACATGTACACGAACACGCCTAAAACACTCGGGTGGAGAAGCCGTGAGTGTACGTTTGATCTGTTTGGGAAGCAAACAAAACGAGCCTCCAGCACTCACCTGCTCCTGATACGAGTCGAGGAGCGCAGCCACGTCGCCGGCCGAGGGAGACCTCAGACCCACCAGATCCTTCTCCAGAGCCGAGATCTGCGAGCAGAGACACGGGAATTTAACGCTTCCTGCCTGGACTCAGTGGGCCTCGTTTATCAAACATTTATTATTTTAAACATGGACTACACTTAAGTTTAAATCACTTGTTCATTTCAATTACACACACCAATTTAATACACATTCTGTGAAAATCTTTCATTTCAATCCAAAACAAATATGTAAATAACGACATATAACACGAGCCATCCATTTACGGCAAAAGCAACAGTGCCCTATAAAAGGAGGACGAGTCAGTGTGCGATGAGAAGTATTACTGAAAGATGGACTTATTTTGTTATTTTCTTTATAATTCTCTAAGCCTTTTGCCTTTTATGGACTTTTGTGGGCGTGGCTAAATGCAACTCCGCTACACTTCAGTAAATCTGATGGGCATTTACACACAACTTGATTAAACGCCTGATAAATGAGGCTCAGCTTACTGCTTATATAACACCATGCTGGACTGGCAGATAAAGGCCACACATGTACCTGCACCTTCTCTCGAGCACCTCTCATGGAGCCTTCAATCCTACAGGACGCTGTTTTGCAAACCAGTCATCTGGATTTTCTAGATTAGTGAATGCTTTTGAATCATGACAACAGTCACGACGACAGAAAAAAGTCCAGTTCAGATGGACAGGGATGTTCTGGCTTTATCGTGCCATCTATAGCAGAAATCGCTTTGAATCCTGCAGATGTGTAAGTCAGCGAGTATGTAAAGAATGTATGGATTTATCATCGATGAGTGTACGTTTGTATAAGCTTACTTTGTAGAACTGTTACAAAATAAGGAACAGGTCAAAAGGTTGGTTTGGTTTTGTCATTAGTTAACAGGGAACCAAAAAATATCAGTGAATAAATGCAGCTCTTGTGAAATTATAGGGACATTAGATTACATACAGCAGGCATATAACGTCTACACAGCCCTTTTAATATTGCAGGTTTTTGAATCATGAGCCATGTCAGATCTTTTCCCCACCTTTAAAGTGACAGCAACAAAACAAATTGGGAGGACATACCGATACTGTAATCATTTTTTACTGCTCCACAACCCCAGTGTTTTTATGGAGCAGATCAATCAGAAGCAGCAGGTTGTGGTTTATAAATGATGAGGTGAGGAGTGGAGAAGTACATCATTTCAGAACTCGGTCTTCTTGTTATTCTGTAAATGTAGCACTACTGTTTGAAATCTTGACAAAATAAACATAAAAAAAACCCCCATGATCCCCGAGTTGATATTTTTATCTGGCTCTGTGCTTTGTGTCTCCTGCTAGCTGCCTGTCCTTGGCCTGGATGTAGGAGCTGTCCCGCACCCCACTCTCTCTCTGTGGAGGTGCCAGAGCGTCAGCATTAACACTGGCACCCTGGCTACATGCACCGGGTTTCTGTGCCAGGACTCAGCTGCTGTCTGCAGCTCCGCCTACTTCCTGCTGATTGGCTAGAGAAAATGCTGACTCAGTAACTTTGCCCACTCATTGTCCTCATCTGCCCTCTAGGAAATTAACCAAAAGTTAAAAGGCTGATGCTGGCGCTTGGTGATAAAGTCAAAGTTTCGTACCATGATGTTCACCTGGTGGAAAGTGACACGAGTTCCCCGTAAAGCCTGAAACAAGTCAGCCCGAGCGTCTGTTTTCAGTAATACAGTCGTACCTTCTCTGACTGAACGAAGTGTGTGGCGACTCCTGACTTCTGCACGTCTCGACCCTTGAGCCGAAACCCTGTCAGGGCGAGGAAGAGTCCCAGCTTCCCCTGGAGCCTCGGCAGGAAGTAGCCACCTCCAACATCGGGGAACAATCCTGTTACAACCAACCAAAGCGTGAGCACAGAGTCGGAGGTGGAGCCTGATCATTTCTAATACCGTAGCAGTTACATATAGATTTGTACTTTTGAACTACTCTGATAACATGTTAAATATAATGTAAAATCAGGCCCTCTAGATGTATAATGATTATTAGCAGGAAAAGGTCTTACTCATGGCCAAATTCTTAATTAATAGAAAAAGTAAATAAATAACTGCAAGTAGCGATTAAGGTTAATTAAATTACATTTAAATAAATATCCGGTACAATAAATGGAGCCTGTTGGCGAGTCGCAGTACCTTCTATGGTTTTATTTGTGCTAGATATTCTTTGCATGGCTGAATCCATAATAATCAGCTGTTCGACCATTTAATAAGTGTTTGCTGCCTTGTCATGAGACCATTTTATTATCCTGTAATGTCTTCACCCTGTGCCGTGACGTATTGGGGCTCGTCCAGGATTCGTTATTAAAACATTCCTCAATTCCTAAGGTGCCGAAGAGAAATAAAGATCTCAAGCCCATCATCCTGCTTGAAGTTTCCTCGGTTCTATAAACTAACTGATCCCATTATTAATATTTATCTAAGCGTAATGCAGACAAAGCTCCGAGGTGGTCCCCATCCGTCGGGTGTTTATTCTCACAGTAAACAGAAGGCCAGAATCTCGCTAGTTCACCAGCTCTGGACTGAATCCAGATGACCAACGCCTAGAATAGAGAACGCTCTCAAATCCCTCACAGTGTGGATATTAGGATTCATTTCCTCTTCTGTTTCTCTCTCTTTAGAGTGCATCTTGTACTTCTAGTGGGAGGCAAATCAATAGAGTTAAATAAAGGAACGCGACATCTGCTAGTAGCACCGCATCTTATAATTGTAGCTTTTGAAATCGTTGCAAAGACATGAAGAGTTCCTGTTACCTAATAAAAAGCTACATCTGTGATATGAGAGCATGTTTCCAATTTCCAGGTACTTTCAAGAATAGGACATTATTCTGGGAAGCGATAGGAGACGAAACAGAGTCAGGGACGTTCTTTTTAAAGTCTACAAAAGTGACCATTTCCACCGTGTAGCATGTATTCTTATATAAGGCAACTTAAAGAAATGTCCTCATGCAGTATCAAAGCCAGGACAGACGGCAGACTGGGACACTCCCGCTACCTCCCACCACAGGAGGATTAATCCGTCTGACCTAATTCCAGGCTGCAAATGCAATTTCATAAAATGCAGATTATGGTGTACATGCACTGGTCACTCACTGGATTCGTCCCACAATTACGCTTTAATCAAAACGGCACGTTCGAGTTCGGGGATCACGTTTGATCTAAAAACCTACATAATGCTCATCATCAGCAGACTAAAAAGGTCTCATTAATACTCTGGAAAAATCGGCTACAGAATCAGACACGTCCTTTGACCACACTGGAAACCACCAGGGTTGAAGACCCTTAGTTTAGTCTCAATGCTTATTATATTTGGAAACTATAACATTATATTTTTCATCAACAGAAATACAGCATCATGTGGCGAGCTGCAGGATCCAAGCACTTTTGCAAACAGCTATATAATTACATCTATAAAAAGCCCGAAGATGAACACACCGTTTCATAAAGTTTCAAGTTCCATAATTACCGATTAATGTTAACCATGTAAAATTCTTTCTGAACTCTGATTGGTTGATGGCAGCTTTTTTTTTTTTTTTTCTCCAAATTATCATTATCTAGAGATATGATGCACTATCCTTGTGAATCGTGACTAGATCGACTCATGCTTGGACCCCAAACAAGTCAAACCATTTAGAGGTCAGAAGAATAAAATAAAATAATAATAATAATAATGATAACATATATGTATATAAAGTTCAAATATATATTAGAATAAAAGAGCACACATTTTCTTTCTTTATAAAAATTGATAAAAGCTTCCAGACACTATTGGGCTAAATGGCTCACTTGCTTTAGGAATAAATAAATATAATTACATAATAAATATTTTAATATTTGGATTTACAAATTAAATTAAAATAAAGAAAAGTGAATTTAAGTCATTAAAGTGTTAAAAAATAATGGTGCTACACCTCACACAATTGCAATTGTGAACAAGAGCGAATCTCTGCTTTAGATTCTTTAGGGTCTTTAACATTACACGGTTTTATCCTATGTAGTGAGCATTAATAGCATATAGAAAGTCATTTTGGATTAAGCCTAACTGTGTGAATTACATGTTGATGAAGTTTGACGTGTACATGGATCCCAATGTAGGATTGAGAAATAAATTAGCATAATACATTCTTCTTCTTTAGAGAGATTATCGTACCGTTGTTCAAATTAAGAAAATTAAGCACAGAAGCCTGCATCAACGTATGATTATTAGCTTTAATGCGCAGATGCAGAATCACTTAAAAAAGCATCCTGATCCATCTAAAAATCGATTATTTGCCCATCCCTGGTGGACACCATGACTCACAGGCACTGATTTTGTAGAAGGAATCAGGGGGAGGATTAAGCTCCGGGACACATTAACGAAGAGATTTCAGAGAAAGATGAGCTGCAAATGAAACCGAGTGGTGCCTGACTCATATTCTGGCCATTTCATTACCTCATGCTGTCTACCATTAAGGAGGTGTCGGATATCTCACAATACGGCACCCTACGGCATTTCAGCAGGTCTCCACCATCACCTACACCACTCGGTTCACTACAGCGCAGATAAACGCGTTTATTTAATCTCTTTTAGCAGAATTAACAGTTCATAAAATCAAACTGTGTGAGAAATGAAAAAAAGGGTCACCCAGGATCAGAACATTAATATTTACACAGGAAGCGTTCATGGATTCATGCCTTTGGGGTTGCCAGGTCTTCTTTAAAACAAGACAACAATTTAAACAGTAGAAATGAGTAGAAGTAAAAGATTTTACTAAAAATCTAATTGTAGCTACACTGGCTTACAGACAACCCTAATAATATACCGAAGCACGCTCCACTCGGGAGCGCTTTTTTCTGCATCCAGTTTCAGCAACTCCTCACTTTGTATTTTTAGAGAATTTTATATAATGCGCGCAATCCTTTCTGAAAATCCTTTTTATTTATTAAACAAAAATTACATTAATTTTAAACGTGCAACAATGTTAACATTTTACAATTTAAGTAATTACTACTTTTTGTAACGAGTTCATTGTTAATTGGAAACTTAATTGTTAATTAAGTTTAATTGTAATTAAATTTATTGGAAAATAAACATAGAAGGAGATCATCATATATCTACATGTAATGGATGACATATATATCCTGCCCTAATCTCTAAATCCTGTTTGAACATCTGTTACTTTAAAAAAACAAAAACAAAACAACCTCGATACCATCTTGTTCGAAATAGTAACTTCTCGAACACACTCCTTACAGTGTTAATTGTCATCAGCTCTCCATAACCAACACATAACACTGACTCAATAAGTGCAATTCCCAATAAAGTGCGGAAAATTATTTTAATAACATGTATTTTGTGTCTAGGAGGAGACACTTCTCTTTTAGGATGGAACTGTACAGACATTAATTATTATGATAAAGACACAAGACCGTTACTTATTGATCTTTAAGCATAAAAATAAATATAAATGCATTTTTTTGGTGGCATTGTGTGCAATTACTGTAAATAAAGCCCATTAGTACAAATGTTTCAATATTATGGTCAATAAAAATGTCTGGTAGAAAACCTGCCTTATATTTACACTAGCCAGGGAAAATTTCGATATAGCGTCACGTAAATCCACTGAAATCAATAAACAAAATCCAGCCATGACCCAGTCTGTGAGCCTGATTCTGTTTCTCTGAACACACCTGAGTGCAATCTGATTACGTGAGGCAGAAGCTTGTTAACATCATCTGCGAACAAAACAGGGGCCGATCGATAAGGGTGTTTTGGCACTATTTGGCAACACCGATAGTGATAAAAAGGTCAGTGGCTTCTGATAACCGATATTATCGGCCGATACCCATCCCTCGAGAAGAAAGACGAGCATGTCTTCATTCGGGCAGAAATGCATTACAGTAGCGTAAATAGTACAAAAATAGTCAAGCAGGCCTAAATGTACAGAACGGATATGTTTGCATGATGTACACAACAGAATTACTTTAATTAGGGCTAACTATTCATCAGGAAACATGCAAATTTATTAGTTATGTGTTTTCAAGGTATAGCCTACTAAATAAATAAAAAAATAATCCATCTTCACTTAAATATAGCATATATATGTAATGTCAATATAACTATGAAATACTATATATTTTATTTGTTCATTTATATAGGAACTGCACAAAAATATTTTCAGTTAAAACTAAAAAAGACGATAATTCATCTGCTTGACTCTGCTTGGGTCAGCTGATTCTTATAAACATGTGTGTTACCAACAGTAGAGTTGCAGTGTGCCCTCTGGTGGACAAACTACACAACAACCACCCTTATAACATGGTTGAAGGATCCATCTTCTATCTCTCCATGTCTTTTTAATTGTCATTTACCGGTCATTATGAACGCCAATACCGATTTATTGGCAATTACTTCGTCAGTCAATAATCGAGTCAAGTCAAATGGCTTTTATTGTCATTATATTGTATTGTACATTGTAATGCTTTTATTTATCTGTCGATTTATCAGTCGGGCTCTAGTATAAAACGGCATAATGTACCTACCGCTCATACGAAGCCCTTCCCAATGCGGCATGTAGGCACGGTACGTGAACAAAGAGAATAAATTCCAAGACTATTTTTGCCCAATGTTTTGTACATGAATGCATAAAAAAACAGCTCAACAGTTAAAAAAATCATTAACGTTCTTTAACCGATTGCCAGAAGCTGTAATCATCACTGTGAGATCCATGAAATGACTGATTTTATGGAGTGAAATCACAGTCAGCTCAATAACTGTTTTTAATACTTCATTTGGCCTATCTTAGGACTTGTGTTAAATAGGTTTTTCATACTGTGTTGTATTTTGATAGATTTATAGTTAATTATTTGTCGTGATTGTATATCATTCTTACAATCTCTCTTTTAACCTTCTAATTCTAATTTTCCACAATTGTTTAGTTGCGCAAGTTTTGCTGATATATTTGCGACTTGGCTGCGACTGCTTGATACTACAAAGCAAATAAAAACCATATCATCTAGCTAGGCTAGTAATGTATTTACGTTGCAAATTTTTGTTACAGAATTAGGCTCCAGGACTAGCCGAGATCAAGTCAAGGCAGAGTCTTAATGGGGTCGAGGCCAGATAAAAGAGGGACCGCGTCAAGGCAATCAAATCTTTTACGAGACCAAGCCTTTACATCAACTAGCTATGTTCATTTGTGCATTGTACCGAGGGTTAGACTGTTTTCTCGAAAAAAAGAAAAGGAATGACTTCTTTTCAAGCATTGTGCATGAAAAGGAAAGACAACACAAACATTATTTTCTTCAAACTAATGGTTGGGATCAAGACGACATTTAGCGAGACCAATGACCAAGTCTCAGAGACTGGATACTGAAGTAGTACTTCTGTAGAAGTTGTATTTATCAGTTGAACTGCAGTTCTACGGCTCTATATTTTGGTGAACTTGACTGAAAGGTATTCACATGACTTTACAGTGCGTATAAAGCGTACTATACTGTATACGATGTGTACGAGGAACGGTATGCAGTAGCCTGTATATACTGGTGCCGTGATCAGTAAAGAGAAGCGATGAGTAGTACCTATGCTGAGCAGGACAGTGACCACAGGAGCACACACACACACATGCTTGTTCTTAATGGCATCAGTGGTCCAGATACACACGCATGGATGTGATAATGGAGCGTGCTGAACAGGAGCTGAGCTTCCTGCCGCACAGGTTCCTCGGGGAGCTTCTGCCCACTTCCTATGCACCAAGGACGCTCATTGCTCAGCTCACACAAGAACACGGCCAGGCTTTTTATCAAAACTCAGGCTGGCTGAATCACAGCTCATTCATCTTATTGAACATGATTTCCACCACATCAAGGTTACAGAGGTATTTACCGAGAGAAAGAGGAAAAAAAGAGAGCGACACAGAGCAAGAGAGCGCAAGCAGGCTAGGCTTTACTATAAAAGTGGAAATAGAGATGAAAAACATGAAAAACAACTCCGTGCTTTCTGAGGAACGAATTCGAATTCGAATTCGAATACGACTCGGTCAACTCTTCACAATAACATAATATGACAAATCAGCCAATTTGTGTGCAAAATTTGAAATGAACATTCAGGTTATTATATAAATGTCATTTCGTTGATTATAAAAGCTTTGCATTTCCTCTTCCTTAGTATTTGGACGAATTTACTGCCAGCTTATGATGAACTCTGAGGGCTATGAATATTATAGGAACGCATTTGCAGCCTTTTAAGCTCTTGGGGTTACTTACAGTAAAGTCAGCGGCCTTGTTTCACACATTACAAATACATTACGGTCCTGAGAGAGAGAACATGCTGCAGCTCAAAGACAATGTAGTAAACAGCAAGCAATAATGTTTTTAAGTAAATTCCAAGCCTGGACAGACAAGATTCAAGTCAAGTCCCAAGTCTTGACACAAAAATGCCAAGTTTTAACAGACAAATGCTGAGTCGAGTCACAAGCAATTGCACACAAGTCCTAAGTCATGATAGACGAGTCCCCATCCGAGTTTTTACACACAAGACCTGGGTCAAATACCAAGTCATGGGAGATATATCAAGAGTCCAGTCCTAGATTCTGGCAGTCAAGTTCAGAGTCAAATCCCAAGACTTGACAACTTCTCTGTTCAAATCCCAAGTTTTGATAGGCAAGGCCTAAGTCAAATCTGAAAACTTCTGAAATTCCAAGTAAAAGATAAATCTAGAGCCAAGTCACACGACATGACAGACCTGCATTAGTTAAGTCCTGCATTAATTCCCAAATCTTGACATACAAGTCAAATCCCAAGTCTTTGGTCAAGTCCTGAGTCAAATCATGAATCCAAATTCAAGTCCCCAATTCTTCACAGACAAGTCCTGAGCCTGTCCCAAAGCTTTCAGACGAGTCCCGAGTCAAATCCATGATGGAAGCCATGATGGATAAACTTAGATTCGAGTTATAAGCCATACAAGACAAATACAGAGTCCTGAAAGCCAAGTCCTGAATCGAATCACAATTTTTGACAGACAAGTCCTGGGTCAAATCCCAAATCATAACGGACAAGCCCAAAGTACCAAGCCTTGATGGACAAGTGGCGAGGTAAATTGAGCTGCAATGCTACTGACTGTACCACAACGACACCCTCCAATCCATAACAGACAAGTCCAAAGCACCAAGTCTTTACAATCATCCGCTACAATCCTGAGTTAAATCCTAAGTTAATTCCTAAATCTTGACAGTCAGTGAGCGTACGAGTGTAAATCTCATTAGATTACTGAAATTTATTTGATCATATAGAATAGTAAGGCATCTTCATGTCAAATCAGTGCAGACATCTGCTCGGTGTAATGGGAGCCTGAAAACACAGAGCCTGACTCATTACACTTAATGCAAGTGTAAATGCTTTTCTTTAAGTAATTAGCGTACTATGCCACGCCAAAGGCACAAATAGCTCAGAGTGAATATTTAACATGTTGCTCACGACATCCTTTATGAACCTCTCAAACGTGAGAAATAAACATCTCGTACATCTTTATTAAACACAGAGCACTGTTTCATGCCACACAGAGATAAATAAAGCGCCATACTGAAGCGTGTCTGCTGAGTGCAGCTCCAGAGGCCAAGCAGCTGGAAGGAACGAACAGCGAGTGCTCTCTGTAACTGACACCAGTTAACGAGTCATGGAATGAAAACACGCGAGGGGTGAGAGCACGGCCTCGCGCACTCGATGGAGGGCCGTTTTATTTACTGTGGAGAGGAAGGCACGCATTCCTTCCATGGACAGAAGGAGTGTGGTGCTACCTATGATCCGTATTTAGCGTGCTAGGCTTCCAGAGTGTGCTGACAGCAAAGCAGCACCCCTGGACATTTTCCACATAAAGTTAGCCTAAGAGATAAACAGCACCATCAGTGAGGAGGGGTGTGTGTGTGTGTGTGTGTGTGTGTGTGTGTATGTGTGTGTGTGTGTGTGTGGGAACGGAATGAAAGCACAGCCACCGAAGCTGCACAATTCAGAGATGACATGAAGGCCTCATTTACAAGGACTTTTTGGTATTCAATGGGAATGAAGTATTGATGAACAGTTCACGCCAAAATTTAGCTCTGTCGCCATTAAGGACGTTCACCAAAGTTACCGTAACAATATTCGACGATTTTAAAATACCTGCTATAAAACTCTTTGCCTACAAACACGCCTACTATATTTCAACAAAGCATGTGAAGGTGTTTTACCAAAAAGTTCTTGTTGTTGCCTGAAGCAGCTGGTCTTCTCTTCAGGCTGGTCGCCCAACGCGGGAATCCAGATCATATCATCTGTACTGGAGGCACAGCTTCAGTAGCAAACAAGTGCCTATTGTTTCAGTTCTGTAGTTCAGGACAATGAAATGAAACATCAAACAAAACATCAGCTTCATTTAGGCTTGAGCACCAGAGAGGATTCTCGAACCTTCACCAATTTTTAAAATGTGGAAACAGAACAGATTTTTAGCGTTTTCTTCATAAGAACGCACACACCAGATGATTCAGTCAAGAAGCAGGACCGCACACTTGGCAAATACACCAAAAGATTTCAGAGAGAAGATTCCAAGGACTTGAGATCTCAGCAACTCGCGTGATCAAATGTGACTCCGGAGCAAAACAGACACGGCGTCGTCAGCTGGTTGCACTTGTGCGTGCTGTGTTTTGCATTGAAAAACAAAACACTGGATGAAGTCATGGCTGAGAAGATGGAAGCAGCATGGGCTACACATTTTGCGGGGTGAGCTGGAGGGGAGCTGGAAATAAGGTTTTACTGTTAGCCTCAAACGGAGCTAGTGAACGCTACTGCTACAAGCTAACGTTATTGCTAATTGTACACAGGGGTAGGGGAGTGTGAAACCTGTGATCATTAGAAATGTAGTCATTTTTATACCTTGCACTGGCATGGAGAACGTTACTCTGCTCTGGGCTTGTGACCGTCAACATCCGCTTGGTGACGCTCGCCGGTCAAATCGCTCTCGTTGCTATCGCGGGTTTCTGCACAATATTCCGCCGCTGCTCCTTTCACACTACGGGATTTTAAGCCGTATTTGACCCAAGATCGGCCCGATTATCCTCTACTGTGGGGCCAACCATGCAGAAATCACAGACCTTATTAAACATAATCCCACAATTTCAGGGAACATGAGTACACGTGCCTCCAGTTGCACTGTAAGATAAATGGGTCCTTGTAAATTATACTTCACAGTGTGACTTAAGGTACCATTGTTCACTTCTTTAACCTTATTTTCTCTCAGATTGGAAACCCGCCCATTCCCATGCACCAGTTCTCTCCTAATGCACCAAGCGGGAGGGTGAAGGCTAGCACACGCTTCCTCGGAAACACAGGAGTTTTAAACCTGCTGCTAATGTCCCTCTTTAATACAGTGCTATGTTCTCTCTTCCACATACATGAGCTCGGAGACGCTGAAACACTTCTGGTGCAGATCTGTTAGATGAGGTTGTATTTTTGGTATTTCATGAGAAGTTAGCGGTTGTTTGCTGTGCTGATGTCAATCTTATTGCAGTTACAATAGCGTTTAGTAGCAGAGAAAAATCTAACAATCTCAAATATAAGGTCAGGTAAAGCTCCTAAAAGCAATCGGTCAGGAGCTACTTTCTCACGTCAGTGGCACATTAATGAGATGCTGCGTTTAGGCTCATCAGCCAGCCATCAACAAGACATCAAGCATCGCGGTGATGCGTGCGGACGGCGAGATTTGCCTTATTATTTACGTTCGGGGTGGATTTTTCCACATGAAGTGGAAGGATCATGCTCACCATATTTGCCAGTCTGTATTTTTCTAAACGACTACGATAAAATTTGCTCTGAGACTCTTCCTCTCTCTGACCAACCATGGACAAGCGTTCCAGCATGAATATACAGCCTTAAATATGCATCAGCTTATTTCAAGTGCTTTCAAAGAGGCTTTTTCCTCTCTCACTCTCACACTCACTCTCACACACACACACACACACACACACACACACACACACACACACACACACACTTTTTCACAAAGGCACATGAAATAAAACTAAACATGTTGGGTAGGTTTTGGACTTTTTTGTGACATTATGACATTAACAGAACCTGTCAGATATATTTTTTAATAATGAAATGAAATAAAGTTATTCCGATGCCTGGCAATTAAGCATAAATATAATTAAATAAATCAGGCTGAGCTACAACCATGTGTTGCGAAATCAATGTGTGATATGCAAATATGCGCATATATAATGAGCACTTGCACATTTTAATGCATAAAAAAATCTGCATTCACGTACAATTTCAAGGGGTCATCTTTCTTCTTTCATTCAGATATGAGCAAAAGAAAAACATTTTAAGGTTTAGGAGTAAATCAAAACAAAAAAACAAACAAACAAACAAACAAACAAAAAACACCTATAGAAGACAGATTTTGGGAACAGAGATAAAGATGAAGTTTGATCTGCATCCAGAAAAGCCATTATGTGCCTCGTGTAGAGAGAGAGCGAGAGAGAGAGAGCGAGAGAGAGCGAGAGAGAGAGCGAGAGAGCGAGCGCGAGAGAGACAGAGCGAGAGAGAGCGAGAGAGAGCGAGAGCGAGAGAGACAGAGCGAGAGAGAGAGCGAGAGAGACAGAGAGAGAGAGGGGGGAGAGAGCGAGAGAGAGAGAGAGAGAGACAGAGACAGAGCGAGAGAGAGACAGAGCGAGAGAGAGACAGAGCGAGAGGGGGAGAGAGCGAGAGGGGGGGGAGAGAGAGAGAGGGGG
>JAQQZX010000036.1:24336191-24347819 GCA_030068355.1 Notoglanidium maculatum
TAGGTAGGTGGGCGTTTAGTTAGGTATGCGGCTGGGTAGATGGTTGGGCAGGTGGTGGGGTGGGTATATAGGTGGGTAGGTTGGCGTTTAGTCAGGTATGCGGCTGGGTAGATGGTTGGGCAGGTGGTGGGGTGGGTATATAGGTAGGTAGGTGGGCGTTTAGTTAGGTATGCGGCTGGGTAGATGGTTGGGCAGGTGGTGGGGTGGGTATATAGGTGGGTTAGGTCGAGTTAGTTGGATGAAGCCAAATACAGGGCATTTCAGCTTGTTCCAGTCTGCTTGAGACTTTAATCTGGACTGGGGTTTCACCGTCCAACAGGTCAACAACTCTAAGCATACTTCCAAAGCAGTACAGGTTTAAAATCAAGAACCCGAATGATCCAGTCAAAGCCCATACCTCAATCTGATCGAGAGTCTGTAGCAAAATCTGCTGTTCGCCAACAACCATCTCCCTGAAATCTGACAGTGCCTGAACATATTTACCAAGAGGAAACCGCAAAAATATCAGGATTCAGATGTGCAAAGCCGAGAGAGAGACAAATCTCTGAAGACCTGCAGCTGAAACTGCAGCCAAATGTGATCCTACAAAGTATGGTTAGACTTATTGTGTAACTCAAATCATAAAAAATTCCAATTAATTCCATATTAGTTCCTGGCTGTAACACTATAAAATGTGAACCAGTTCAAGGGGGTTGATACTTATCTGTATCTTTGAGATATTAGAACAGTAAACTACTATTACTAAAGGGCTGAGAAAAACTTCGATATGACTGACTCCAATCTAAACTGGCTCATCTCACATAAAACATTACTTTAAAGTTATATATATGGACAAAGTGTTATATTCTTCTTAGGACATATTATTATAAATAAATCAATGAAGTTAAATACACTCAGAGATATGAAGTTTCTAGAACAAATATACGCAGGTGTTTCCTATGTGGAGTCCCCCTTTTATAAGTGTACAGTATAAATGCTCTACATACAACAAAATCCAAACTAATAATGGACGTGCTACTAAAAACTACAAATAGAAAGATAATAAAATGAATTGAGTAAGAAATAACGGGTACAAACGAGCACACTGCAGTGCAAACAAATGATGAATGATCAAGTGAAAAAAAAAATAAATAAAAAAAAATAAAAAAAAGTCAGCCTCATATTTGAAAAAGACAAAACTGCTAATTAAAGGTGAGCGATATGAACTATATGAAGTATTATATTACAATACTCCAAGGCATTTCTACGACACAGGACATTTTTGTATTTCTAAAAAATTTCACTTTTACTTTTTGTGAAAAAAAGTTTTGCGCTGCGAACAAGAAAAAAATTAAACACCTCTAAAACTTTTAAAATTTGAATCTACAAAATTTTAACATCCAATCAGCTTCTTTCAATGAACGTTTGTATATATTTTCGATACAAATTCCATCGATATTTCATCGTCGTATCGCCAGCACAGCTTACTGCCAATAGTAATGCCCTGTACTGATCAAACAAGGTCAAAATTCATTACATAAGAACCATTACAGCTAGCTTTATACACACAGAAACAGAAATAAATGAACATGCGGTTACTGACGCCCATGACGGCTAATTATTTTGCAATGATATAAAATGCATACTTACACCTCCCATTGTAATTCCATCAATGAGGGCCACATAGGGCTTCCTGTACGTTCCTAAAAACAGAAATGGGTGAAATAAATCACGCTCCCCTGCAGTTATCAGAAATGTGTGACCAAGAAAAACGCTGAAACGTACCTATAGCGTGGTTTAAAATGTACTCTTCACGGAAGAAGTCCTGTGCTAAAGAATCTCCTGCTTTTCCCGCTTCTGTAATAACTACAAAGAAACAAACACGTCGCTTTTATCTCACACGCGTAACAGGAAGTTGAAGTCATGGTATCCAGTGACATCACTATCATTCTATTTAAACGTATAACATAGTCACGTTTTATTTTTTATACCTCTGATGTCTCCTCCAGCACAGAAAGCTTTTCCTCCAACACCTTTAATGATGACAAGATCGGTCTCCGAATCGCTCTCCCATTTCTGCACAAAAACAAACACGATTCATAAACACGTGGCAAACTGTCACGTCACTGAACGTGTACCCGAAGTGCCGCGGAATTACGGTACACTCTCTGTTCACATGACATGAAACGCTAATCGCTTGCCTTGCCACGGCGACACCTTTTATGAGATCAAACATTTCCTTGCAGTTTAAGTAACGATCTTTACATCAAAGCCGGTTTCAAGCTGATGAATCTCCTAGAAGGAGTATTTAAAAAAAAAAAAATGCACACAACCCAAAAGTGCGGACTTCCTGTTGGGCGGAGTTAACAGACGCGGGTGTGAAGTTAGCTCAGAGGACTTTTGCCGCACGCCGAGCAAATTTGACACATACTGGTGCAAAAGAGGGCGCTATAGAGCTGAGGTTAAAGTTTTGCACTGAAACTTTGGAATTGTTTCAACTTTTCCTCAGTGCGATCATGCATCCATGTTGGAAATATCTTCAGGAACGGTGAATATGATATTTCTGTCGCAATGTCAAGCCCTAGTTAAGAGTCCTTTAAAGGTTATTTGGCAATTCTAATAACGGAGATGGATAGTGATATAAACGTTCCCATCAGAACAGTTTCCTGTGCTGTAACTGGTGGTGATGAGGACACTGTGTGACGGTGTTGGACCTTCAGCTGGGGGTGGATCAGGCGGATCATCGACAGGTTGAGGGCGTTGAGGGCTTTCGGTCTGTTCAGCGTGATCACTCCGGCATTCCCCACGTTCTCCAGCAGAACCTCAGAGCTCGCCGTGCTGCTCATCTGATCTCACACACACACACACACACACACACACACACACACACACACAAACCAAATCCGATCTTTAGAGACAACTCCAGAATTATTGGCACCCTTCATGAGGATCAGTAAATATGAGCCCATAAACAGAACGACGCATGCATTGAGCAATAATTCATCACTTGTAATAAAACTTTCATCATTTATTTATTTATCTATTTATTTAAATCGGAGGCCCAAACTTCCGTCCTGTAGTGTAAATACCAGCGAAATAATACGATTTACAAAAGCAGTCCTTAAGTGAACTGCTTTTGTTAGAAGAACGGTAAACAGTTTCTCCAGCTGTTTGTGCGCAAAATGTTTAAGTAACTGTCCTCTGTTTAATTTAGATCATAATTCAGCGCCCAACGTCATGAAGGGTGCCAATACTTTCCGTTCCCCCTTAAAAACCTCAGATATAAAGGATTTTTTTTGCTGTTTTTGTTGTGCTGTTGTGTCTCACCATGTGTGCTCGTATCCTCTGCAGCCTGTAAACAGATCTCAGGCTAAAAGTAAACAAAATAAAGAACATTTATTACTTAATTAAATTAAATAAGCCTCTTTTAAACAAACAGGCACAGAAATGAGTAAAAAGCTCCAAGATTAATTATGATAAAGTGGATCAGACTGAAAGAGGATATAAAATTAAAGCCAAATACCTCGCAATAGACTGAATATATAAAACAAAATGTAGAATGTAAAAATGTATTATCTTATAGCCTATACATCAAGTTAGACAGCTCGTGCACCATGTACTGTATGCTTTACAATGTCACGCTCTACTAACAGACTAACTAGTCCTCTATCAATTACTGGACATGAAAATAAAACCCATCTCACATTTTTAACATGAAATAATAAATCATCCTACCCCAGTACAGGTTTTAAAAAGGCTAAAGACATCGCTAAATGTGATTAGAACTTCTTCTCTGTAGCTATTTCTATGTGTTAAGCTAGCAGCTAGCAATGATTACAGCCGTGTTATACACTTGGCGAGGTTTGCTAATGGGTATATCCCAAACGTCAACATTCCACCCTACATAGTCACCCTACAGAGTTATAGAACTGAAGGGAAACCCGCAAAGTGCACTATGTATTAAAATGAAGCTATTTGGGATTCAACCAATGGCAAGTAGGCGGTGGCACCGTAGAAGAAGAAAGCAATTTGTACCACAGTGACACCTAGAGGACAAGAAGAATATTTTCCGGGTTTTTACGCGCTTTTGACTATCTATCTATCTATCTAGGTGGTGTATTTAATATAAATTGAGCTTTTTTAAAACTGCAACAAAAATTAATTACGAATACAATAGGAGAAATAATGAAACATATAATTAACAAATAAATAAAACACAAGCAGATGCATCATATAAAACAGAATGACTGAATGATTAAAATAAGAACAGAATAAATCATTGAAATTGTGTTTGCAGAATAAAAGCAAGATTAAATGAAAACAAAATATAGGGTTTAAAACAAGAATATGGACACAAATGCCTGAAACAAAGAACTCACAAAACAGAGTTTAAAACAGGAATTTGTAAACAATATCAAGAATTAAATAAAAGAAAAGACAAAATAACAGAATTAACAGAACAAAATCATAAAAATGCAATTTGTAAAATTAAAAAAAACAAGAATTAGGTTAAAATAAAAACAGAAGAAATCCTAAGATTAATTTAAAATAAAAAGTAAATAAACAGAAATTTGAGTTTGTAAAATAAAAAAAAGTATTAACAAGAATAAGAAAAGTTGAGTGCATTCATTTAATACAGATACATACAAAAAGGAAAAGGAAACCATTAATGAGCCAATCTCACACTTTTTTGTTTTTATATTTGATCTTTACTTGATTTTGTTAAACAAACTAATAAATACATTTATTTGACTTTTTATTTTGCTTTAGTCGGTTTATAAAGTGTTTATTTATAAAAGAGAAATAATTTTAAATGTGACTGTGTATGTGCATAAAATAATAATAAAATTAATAATAGCTAGCTTTTATTTTGTCAAGTTGTTTGCATGTTTGTCAGTACGCGGTCAGTTTATTTATTTATTTGTAATACTTTTTGGCACATTAATTCAAATTGAGTATACATTACAGTCCTCTTGTTTTGATCAAAATAACGATTTTGTTTTCTTTTGTCTGTCTGCGTGTACTAGCGGTAACGACAAGGTTGCTAGGCAACAAACAGACGCGACCGCTCTCTTTCAGGAAGTGAAAAGGCGGTTGCCGGGCAACCACAGACGCGTTCCGGTCTACCCGGAAGTGCGTGGCTTTAAAGCAATGGCGGAACCCAGGGAGAAGTCTACTCTCGCGTTGTGTTTTTGTGCTTCTTTTCAGTCTTCTGTTGTTGTGTTGTTGCTGTCCGCTGTTTTCACCCTTGGGTTTGATGTTTCAGGATCCGAAAGCGACGCGTTTCGAGCCGGAAGTTCCGGTTTATCGGCGGCGGCGGCGGCAGCGCGAGACGTGCGGTGGGTAAACTGAACTAAAACACACACATGCTAAAGGAAAAGTCCTCTGTGGATCAGAGTAAACATGTTTCTATCGAATTGTTTCTGATGTGTTCTGTGTGTCTGGTGCTAATCTGTTAGTTGGAGCTCTAGTTTAGTTCTTTCTGTGAGACGTTAGCGGTTGTGTCCCTCTCTGACGTCACTGAGGGAGATTGTTACTTTACTTACATGGGAGTTTAATAGAAAAGAAACATTTAAGCGACCTGAAACATAAGTCAGATTTCAGTGTCTGCTTCTAAAAACAGAAGACAGAGCTCTTCTTTTCTCACTCACCATTTGCTTGCATCATATTAAAGTATTGGCGCCTGTGCTGCAAACGCTGGACTCAAAGTCCCAGAATGCACTGCAGCTGAGTCACAGCAGGGACTTAACTGGGCTAGTTAGCGGTTGTGAAAGTTTTGAAAATTGATCTGTTTGAGCAGAGTGTAAAGATCTGGACCTAAAGGACTAAAGCACCGCTGCATCACTCTCTTTAGCTAGAAATGATGCTAGGGCTAACTCCCCCAGCGGAGCAGAGCATTGTGGGTAATGCAGAACCCCTTTAATCAAAGTGTTTCTTTTTGTTCTGAGCAGCTACCTGCTGTACGACGTGAACCCTCCTGAGGGCTTTAACCTGCGGCGGGATGTTTACATCCGCATGGCGTCCCTGCTGAAGACCCTGAGGCAGCAGGGTGACTGGGTGCTGGTTCTGCCCCCGTGGGGTCGTCTGTACCACTGGCAGAGTCCTGACATGCACCAGGTGCAGATCCCGTGGGCCGAGTTCTTCAGCGTCAACAGCCTGCAGGCCAACATTCCTGTCATCGAGTACGAAGAGTTCATGGCAGGTAAAGACCTTCGGCTACAGACGTCTGATCACAGCCTGGACATCACTACTGCTGTGTTCATGTCTGTGTGTGTGTGTGTGTGTGTGTGTGTGTGTGTGTGTGCGTGTGTGTGTGTGGCTCCAGAATCAGGGGGACCCTTCATCGATCAGGTGTTGGTGCTGCAGAACTACGCAGAAGGCTGGAAAGAGGGAACGTGGGAGGAGAAGGTGGACGAGCGCCCCTGCAACGATCGCCTCATTTACGATAAAGACAAGCAAGGATACTACAGGTAATGTGTGTGTGTGTGTGTGTGTGTGTGTGTGTGTGTGTGTGTGTAACTATAACTCTATAAACTATAAATAGGGCTGAGCAATATGGAAAAAAGGGTGTGCCGTGTTTCTGCTCTTTGCTCTGGAACTCAGCTCAATGTATTCGCTTTGTTTTTCTTCCTGCTGTTTTGTCCTTCTTTTCTGTGAGCTTTCTCTGCTGCTTACTCCAGTCTGGAGTTAATAAAGCCCCGGTTTCCACCCGTGACCCGAGCTAGTTCTAGCTAGTGTATAAGCTAGTTCTACACATCATGCTACATTACAGACTCTCCACTGATGTATTCATGGGGGTAAAAACACTGCAGCTGCCTGCGCATTACTGGAGGAAAGTTGATATTTCTGCAGAAATGTGACTCTCATCATATTCAGTTTGCAATATGATAATTTATTAATATACCACCCAGCCCTCACCTACATGTGTAGTGTTTACTATAAAGTTTACTATAGTTGCATGTTGTTGTTATTATTATTATTATTATTATTATTATTACAGTTCAAAATGTTTTACAGGAGAAAGACTCTTAATGGGGCATAATGTGAGCACCAACAGCAATAATAATAAAAATATAATATAAGAAATAAGTACAAGAACAAGTGTAAATAAAAGTAGAAGAAACTATAAAAATGTATCAAATATTTACAGTATAAAATAACAAATGACAAGGAAAGTCTAAAAATTGAGTCCGCAAAACAAGAATTAATTTACAATAGCTTAAGAAAAGAGTAGAATTAATAAAGATGCAGATTGTAAAATAAAAACAAGTCATAAAAATCGAGTTAAAAGATTTAAGTAAAAATAGCAGAAATCATAAATAGAATGGAAAAGAAAAGTAAATAAAACACAAGAAATCATTAAAAATGCAGTTTGTGAATTAAAAACAAGTGGGAAATGAAAATAAAATGACTGAGGAAAAACTACCAAACTCCCGTGCGTGCGTGCGTGCGTGTGTGTGTGCGCGTGTGTGTGTGCGCGTGTGTATGTGTGTGTGTGTGTGCTTCCCTTTAGAGGCTGGTTCTGGGGTTATGAGGAGACTCGCGCTCTCCGTGTGACCTGTCTGTCTGCTCAGGGACACGCCTCTGTTCTTGCACCTTACCTACAGAACGTCACGGCCACGTGAGTCACGTCACAAAACCGGCTTTCAGCGTGCGTGTCGACCCCTGAGCGAGCCGCGTCACTGTGACGTCAGCGCCTCCTGGTTGCAGAAACACAGTGGTGAATTTTATCAGCAGAACAGAGCTTGTTTTCAAATTCGATTCTCTTGGTGTCCGAATGGGAAAATTCTCGATGAACACGTTCATTTTTACTGCACATCATCAACACAAATCAGAAGGAAGGACAAGTGGTCCGTCTTAGTGGCGCCCGTTTCATCTCCGCAGCGTAACTAACCATCATATCGGTGAACTAACAAGGAATTCCGCACTAGTTAGCGAACATGCCTAATTAGCTTTAACAAACCTCGTCAGCTCACATAAAATCTACATCACATATCGCTAGCTAGCGCTGAATATACAGAAAATGTGTTCGGTTGGGCAGCAAATCTCCTCTCTCGCCTTTTATCGTAAGCATGGAGCGTCCGGTTGCTAGGATACTCGGGTGTTTTCGCAGCCAGGTTGTGCTCACGTGAACCTCACTGTGTGTGTGTAGACGTGCATTATACATAATGTACTTTCAGTAATTTTCTGACTGTTTTTGTTGTTGCTGTTGACTTATTAAGTGTGTGTGTGTGTGTGTGTGTGTGTGTGTGCGTGTGTTCAGTTCCGTGATGTTAGACAGAGCTGAAACTGTCCTCCATGATCATTATGCAGGAAAAGATTACTGGAACGTGAGTACGTTACAGCTTTTACATCCTTTCAGTGAAAAAAAGACACAGGAGTCTGGAGGTGCACTGTTTAAACCGCTGTTACGCCTCAGCGCTGCTGAAGTCTGGACTCTGATTGGCCAGAAGGTGTTGACTGATTGCCTATAACTGCAGCTCTGACAGTAGCGCAGGTTTATGTTAATGCTTCCGTTCTAATATGTTATCGTTTCTATAGCAACAGTTCATTAGCAGAGACTCCGCCAGCGGATGCGTAAAAGCAAAATTCATATGACGAAGACACCGTATACTGATTTGGTGTCAGCGGTAACCGTGGTAACCTGTGGTGAATTTGGTGTGTTGTGGTATTTTCGTTTTTTTCTTTTTTAGAGAATTTGTTCAACATTTGTTGCTCTTTCTGTAAGTCTGAGTACATTTTGCAGAAAAATCTGGATGAAAACACATTTTGACGTGTGTGTGTGTGTGTGTGTGTGTGTCAGGGTTCCCGCGAATCCTTAAAAAGTCATGAAAAGTCTTAAATTATATTTGCTAAATTTAAGGTCATAAAATGTCTTTTAAAAAGGATTACTGGGATGTGGTCTTCATTTGATTCTCATCAGATACGATGCTTCAGTATTCAGTGAAATAACAGCATGATATCGTATGGTTCCATAAACAGTTTTGTTCATCGTTGCCATGACAATCGCGAGAGCTCTGGCTTGTCTAGAGAGGTCCAGCCCACGTCTCTCTCATTTTCATTTCGCGTGTTTTTGAGTGACGGCTCGAAGCTGTTCAGTGTGTGTAGCTAGCGCGAGCACTGCAGTACAGGCGGTTTGATACTGGTCAGTCGCTGTGCATTCGAGATTCTCTCTTCCATTACTCAGGAGTGGACAGAGAACCAAGTACAACTGAATACACACTATATGGACAAAAGTATTGGGACACACCTCCTTATTACTGAATTCAGGTGTTTCAATCAGACTCATTGCCACAGGTGCATAAAATCAAGCCCCTAGCCATGCAGTCTTGTGAAACTAAATGGGTCGTTCTGAAGAACTCTGTGACTTCAAGCGTGGTCCTGAGATAGGATGCCAAATTCATCCCTGCTGGATATTCCACGCTCAACTGTAAGTGGTGTTATTAGCAAGTGGAAGCGTTCAGGAACAACAGCAGCTCAGTCATGAAGCGGTAGACCATGTAAAGTCACAGAGCAGGTCAATGGCTACTGAGGTCCATGGTGTGTAAAAGTCTCCAATGTTCTGCTGATTCCGTAGCTGAAGAGTTGCAAATTTCCCCTTGGAATTAATGTAAGCACAAATACTGTATGGTGGGAGCTTCATGGAACGGGTTTCCACGGCTGCAGGCGAGCCTCATATCACCGAGCCCAATGCCAAGCGTCGGATGGAGTGGTGTAAAGCACCACCACTGGGCTGTGGAGCAGCGGGAACATGTTCTATGGAGTGATGAATCACGCTTCTCTGTTTGGCAGTCAGATGGGCGAGTCTGGGTTTGGCAGATGCCGGGAGAACGTTACCTGCCTGACTGCATTGTGCCACCTGTGAGGTTTGGTGGAGGAGGGATAATGGTGTGGGGCTGTTTCTCAGGGTTTGGGCCCCTTACTTCCAGTGAATCTTAACGCTTCAGCATACCAAGCCATTTAAGCCTCCAGCTTTGTGGACACAGTTTGGGTAAGGCCCTTATCTATTCCAGCATGACTGTGCCCCAGTGCACAAACTATGCTCCATAAAGACATGGCTGGATGAGTTCGGTGTGGAAGAACTTGACTGGTGCACAAAGAGCCCTGACCTCAACCCCATCCAACACCTTTGGGATGAACTGGAACGGAGATTGCGAGCCAGGCCTTCTCGTCCAACATCAGCTTGACCTCATAAATGCTCTACAGAATGAATGGCACAAATTCACACAGAATCTCCAACATCTTGAGGAAAGCCTTCCAGGAAGAGTGGAAGCTGTTATAGCTGCAAACTGGGAACCAACTCCATATTAAAGTCTATGGATTTGAATGCAATGTCATTAAAGTCCCTGTTGGTGTAATGGTCAGGCGTCCCAATACTTTTGTCCATGTAGTGTATTTTTACATTTTCTCCTGTTAAAGTCCATTGAAGTTAGTTCCTCAGAAACACAGGTCATCAGCGCGGCACAGTAATGGAGTCAGTAAGGCAGCATCTAAAAAGTGCATAACGTGGGCAACTATGTAAAATTCTACCAAGCTTATTGTCCTTAACACGTCTATTTTGTAGGTGTTTGGACGTCTTAAGACATCAGAAAATACTGTTAACATCACTATCCCCATCCCATATGTATTTTCTGTATTGTCTCTCTCTCTCTCACTCACTCACTCACTCACTCACTCACTCACTCACTCACTCACTCACTCACACACACACACAATATAATGTGTGTATATAAAGACTACTTCTCCAATTGAATGTTTGTTTTTTGTTGTTGTTTTGTAGCAAAAATTGTAGTATTTTTTTCTTTCTGAGATCTTAAAAAGGTCTTAAAAAGTCTTAAATTTGATGTTAAAAATTGTTCAGCAACCCTTGTGTGTGTGTGTGTGTGTGTGTGTGTGTGTGTGTGTGTGTGTTCGTTTCTCAGACCCGGCGCAGTATGGTGTTCGCTAAACACCTGCGTGTTCTTGGGGACCAATTTAGAGTAAAATACCTCAACTCCACTGATGAGCAGGACCTCACCCCCTACAGTGAGGACTGGACACAAATAAGGGTGAGACACACACACACACACACACACACACACACACACACACACACACACACACACAAAATCATGGCTATATTAACAACCAGAGATGTGGAAGCACTCGGGAATATACAAATGCACAAGAAAACATAACGTTATGAAAAATCATAGGCTCTCTGTGTGTGTGTGTGTGTGTGTGTGTGTGTGTGTGTGTGAGACAGTCCAAGTTGGGCAGCGCTAAAGGCGGCCCATATCTGGGTGTGCACCTGCGCAGGAAGGACTTTATCTGGGGTCATCGTGATGACGTACCGAGTCTGAAGGGGGCTGTGAAGAAAATTTGCAGCCTTATGAAGAAACACAAGCTGGAGAAGGTGTTCATAGCTACCGACGCTGATGATGAAGGTAAAGTCACTGTCCACCAGGAGGCGACAGTGTTTTATACCTCCACCAGGAGGCAACAGTGTTTTATACCTCCAGCAGGGGTTGTAGTGTCTTATACCTCCAGCGGCAGTGTTTTATATGTCCAGTTGGGGGACAATATTGTTTTTATAGTGGTGTGTGTGTGTGTGTGTGTGTGTGTGTGTGTGTGTGTGTGTGTGTGTGTGTGTGTGTGTGTGTGTGTGTG
>JAQQZX010000036.1:24355655-24413328 GCA_030068355.1 Notoglanidium maculatum
TCTCTGGTTGTCTGCCCCTCTGCTGGATTCTCGCATCGGATCTGCACTTGTGTCCTTCCTGGTACGTGTTTGTGACAAATACAAAATGTAAAACATTACGTAAAATAAAGATTCCTGTTTCCTGTTTACATCCAGACAGCTCAGTGGATTAAAGCCAGGTTTTTAAATTCTTTTCCTATTTCAGCACTATTCTTCCGATTTTCTGCTTTGGTGTGCTTCTGACCCGGTTTCTCTGCATTGCTCTGTTTGCCCAATCCTTTGACTTCTGCCTCTCATTTCTTAAATTCAGTTCTGCTAATAAAGATTAAATTCATGTTTACATTCACCCTTGTCCAGGAATTTACCCCTTAAATTCCCGGGAGTAATTAACTCATTCATTTTAAATAATTATTAATAAGTTATTTGAAAAAACTGCTTTTTCGTATCTGACTGAAATGTGCACAGTATGTCGCTGTAATTATATGTACTGTACAGTATATGTAAGGAATAAAACTCTGTGTTGTGCTTTTACAGTAAAATAATCAACAACAGGTATGATGAAGCACTACCCTGAAATGAGCACATTAAAAAAAATCTTAATCCTGTTATACACTTTAACATCGTATCATACTTTTTCTCCATTTACAGTTACAGTTAATGTTATACCTGTCCAGACTGACATTCCTCTTTGTCGTATCTACACACCTTTACAGTTTCATTTTAAAAAATCAATTCAAAACACTACTGTAAAAACCTCTTACTGCAATGAATAATCTTACTTATGCCCCCAACACACACAAACACACACACAAACACACACATACCAGACACTTTATAAACAACAAATGAAGAAATTTCCAAAAAATGTTTATTGTACAATACATAAAGAAAAACTTTACTCAGCAGCAGCAGCAGCAGCAGCATCCCATCTCTGGTCAGGGTTAGGCCAGAGAATCTCACACACATCACATGCAATATGAGCCCTGCCCAGGCAGCGGAGGACAAAAACCCTTGCATGCTTTACCCATCCCTGGCACGTCTCAATTGTGATGTCCGAACAAGCGTCCTCCATGACCTGGAGGAGGTGACCACGAATGTAGGGTCATTGCAGGCAGAAAGACGTTGCTGAATCTGGGGTTGTGAGTGAACAAGTCATGAACCAGAGCAGCCCAGTAGAAACTGACATTGTCCAAAATTACAACATAGCATGGCTGCTCTGGTTGTGCCGGTGACCTCTGGTCGAGTATAAATGATCTCCGAGACCATCTAGGAAATCCAATAGAAGCGTGGTGTCATAGGAACCAAGGATGGCATGTCGATGGAGGACCCACGTAAAGGAACCCACCCATGTAAAGGAACACGATAGACCTGATTCACTGCTGACCTGTTCCTTCAAAGAATGCAGTCAATTATGGAAAGGCTGACTGCATCAATCCCTCTGAAGTTTTCTTGGTCCTCAGTAACTCTCTGTCGTATCTCCCTTAAACGAATCGAGTTGTTGGCTTAAACATGTTGACCTCAGACCTCTCAGAAAATAGGCTTCTCCACCAGGTCATTGGCTCTCAGTTCCTGAAAACTAAGTAACTGTAAAATCATACATTTTACAATAGGAACATGCAGTAACCATGTCAAATGGTGCAGTAATCCAATGCATTTCAGACAGCATACCATCCAACTGAGCAAACCGATAAAGCACATGTAGGTGTGCGTAAAACAGTATACAGTATTCCAACATTACAGTGAGAGAACAGTAAGTAAATGACCTACTGATTTTCCTCTCTGAAGGTTCGTATTATAGAAACAACTGCGAAACGGCTCACGTTCTGTTGCACACTTTGACCAGCTTCTGCCATCGACGTCCCATGCACAAGGACATGGTGAACAAGAGTGGCCCGAATCTCACTTGAGATCATTTGTCTCCTTGCTCTTGCTCTTATGCTTTGTCTTCCTCTTCCACTTCTTCCTGTAGTTGTTAAGCCATTGTTCCAAAACAAGTGAACCGACCCCTGGACCTTTTATCTACCTGTCCTAAGGCTATGATTGGTGTGTGAATGATTTTGACTCGTAGTGTTTACACCCAGTGCTTTTTAAAAGAGCACATAGTGAAGCCAACGATACATGAAGGGATTTGTGTGTAGAGCTTTGCACAAAAAGTTAAATGGATCTGAATGATGTGTCAAAAAGTGTTTATAGTTTCAGGAAATGTGTTTGCATTTTGGTAGAGGTTGGTATGGGTTGGGATTTTTTTTCCCTGTAATATTAGCTTCACTGTCATCACTGAGTAAAAATGCTTTAATGAAAACTGAATAAAAAGGCATTAATCTGAGGTTCCCTAAGCCAGCGTTCGTGACCCTAGAAATGTTTAAATTAACAGTGCCTGTCTTTTTTCCTATCCCACACATGCTGATGCCACACTGCACTAGAGTAATTCACAGGTAAAATGAAAATATTTTTTGGGTCTAAAATCACAAACTTTTCTAGAGCGATATTGAGTATTGAGACTAACCGGTTTTCATATTACAGTTAATGTGAATTTTACAAACCTTTCATGTCACCATCGAACCTACTGTTTTGTTCTGCATTCATTCTTCTGTTCTCCATTCATTGTCTGTTCTGCATTCATTCTTCTGTATTTTCTAGATTAGTAAATCCTTTTGAATATGAAGGCAGAGATTTCCATTGTGAGACGCAGCTCATGACAACAATCACGACGACAGTGGAAGTTTTACACTGACAGCTTGTTCGTGTGATCAGCATGAAATCACTAAGCATTTTCGAATTGTGAACCTGACAGACAGGGATGTTTTGGCTCTGACGTGCCGTCTAGTGAATCGCTTTCAAACCGATCGTTACAAATATGTATGTTATTGATAAAGTAAAGGAGTCTCGAGTGTCAGAGGTGAAGCTGGAGACGATTTTACACAGCCTGTTCAAGGCAGGAATGTCGCACTGTTATTCCGCCTCGCTGTTCTGTGTAAAAGGTCCGAATACAGAACGGGGGGTCTGTATGTTCCACTGCTAATCCAGGAACGACTGGTAATCACAGAGCCAGAATCAGTATCTGTGTAAAAGGGACATTTTTGACATTGACATTCTTCTTTTTGAGACCAGAGCGAATTTAAACGTCTCCATCTATGGTGCCTAAGGTTCGCATGCCTTTCTGCCTCGAATCGCTTCCCACTTCTCTTTGATTTCTCCTCCAATATGTTTCTTATCGCACAAACATGATGCTTAGTAGCTTTGCTTGCGTTTGAAGAGTGGTATAAATGTGCACGGTGAGCAAAAGCTCCCCAAAACTCAGTTCACTCTCAGTGTGCTCGAGGTTTTTCCGAGGCATAGTACGTTATACGTACACTAGACACTGACGCTCTGTGTTACACGTAACGCATCGGGTTTCAGAGCGCCAGTTTGTTGTGTAAAAACACACACTGCTGTGGCTTTATACCGGTTTTGTTTGGTTCAGTGTAAACAACCAAGGCCAGCGTATTTATTGCGATATTGCAGGATCTCTGTTTAAAAGGACTTTGTGACTCTCAGAAATAAAGGTACCAAACTGTACTTTTCCTTTTTGTTGGTACCATGAAGACAATTTTACCTGGGAAGGTGCATGTGGTGGAGCTTTAATTAGCTTTTCGATTAAAGCTTTAATAATGTACCTTAATTACATACTGATGAGGAAACGAGTGTTTATAACTGTTATCATGTAAAGCAGAACAGGAGCTGACTTGGTTTCGTGGAATTTCCACACCCTGTCGTGTTTTATTTATAACTATCTTGCTGATGACTTTGCAATTTCTTTCTGACATCCTGTTGCAACTGCGTCTCTGAATGGATTATTTAAAGCACCGTGGTGAAAATAGGACCTCATACATAAACGAATATCAAACAATTGAAAGAATTAACAGAAAAACAACATCATGCGGTTTAACACTGACCTGTCCAATATTCATATTACTGCAATGGACATAAAAAAGTTTACACACCTGTGTTACAAATTTTATTTGTTTTTTTATGTAAAGAAGTTCAATCAGACCATTTCAGATCTTTCTCCAGTGTTAGTGTGATATATTAACAAATCAAATGATATAATAACTATTTACATAGTTACATACCAAAAAAAACAGATGAAATTAATATATTAATTTCAATATTCATTTATAGCAAAACAATAATACTACATCTACTGCACTTATCACTCATATTACTAAATATTACTGCTACTAATTAGTTACTGCATTAATAATAACTAAACATACATTAGCAAAGTGTAACTTTTAGCATAATACATCATTCCTATATGTTAATTAAGTAATTAATTACTGGTTTTCTGATCATTAAATCATAAGCACAAATAATAGCTAAAAATAGCACTAAATAACATAAGTTGATTTTAATATTATTATTTATGTTTTAAAATGTTCTCATTTAATTTAATTAACTTTTTACTTTAAAATTTTTTCTTTTTTTAATTAATGTAATACTGGAATTAATTAATGAGTTAATATCTAAACAAACAAAGAGTTTATTCTTCTTATTATTATTATTATTATTATTAGCGCAAATCTTTCACAATATTGAACTTACACTTGCGTCATTTCTCTTTCTCATGCTAAACACACACACACACACACACACACACACACACACACACACACAGGTGATCAGACGAGTAAAAGAACCGGCTGGGCAGGCTGTGTTAGCAGAGTGGTAAGTTCACAGGTGAGCTTGTTCCACCTATCTGCACCTACAGAAAAGGAAGAGTTGAGCTTTACTTCTTCATTATAACGGATTACACCACAGAGGGAGCTTCTACAGGATTAACCTCTACGCTGAACTATTCTCTATTCTGCTTTTCTTCATTTCTGCTGCTGTTTTTGCTGCTCACATGGAGACTAGGCTCTGCTAGGATTCATCTGACCTGCAACGTTTTCTTTCTCTCATATCTGCTTCTTCATCTGATAACCAATCATCAGTTCTGAAGACATCGAGGTACGGATCCCATCAGATCTCTGTAAATTATGAAAGATTAGAGATCATGAGTCAAAGGTGGACCTTTGGGATTTGATTATTTGCTCTGGAGAGAATTACATTGCCATAATTTCATTTCTTAGTACAAAAAAGTGCATCAGGATATTTATAAGGACGAATTGTGAGAATGTCCCATATTATTATCCTTTAGATGCTGTCAGAAATAAAGGTACCTTGTTGTAATCTTTCAGCTGGAAACATGAATATAGTGCACCTTATTTAACATTTCATGCGCCTGTCAAGCGTTATTCTAAAAGCTAATTATACTTCACGCTAGGTAAACATGAATATGAGGAATAGCACACAACGGGCCACGATGTTACAGGAAAATAATCCACAAACAGAGTCACTGTTACCGTTCTGAAGCTGATTATTTTCCTCTAACAGCACACCCTGAAGCGTTTTATTCTTCTTACACCACAGCAGTTTGCCAGCAATTACAATTTTGGATTTATTAGTGAACGCCACTTCATGCTTTTTATCCATTTGTAGTTACATTTAATGTTGTGGAACATCCATGGAACAATTTCCTCTTCTCAGTTACATTATAGCAGCTATAAACAGTGGTTCTCACACCTTCCTCTGTCTCTATCTCCTGAAATTAATAAGACTGAAAATGTCTTAATAATAAATAAATAAATAAACTGAAAAACTGAAAGCTACAGCTTTACGTCTGACTCGTATAAAGCTCTGACACTGGAGACTCCTTCCATAAATGTTAAATAAACCTCCCCTCACACCGTACGTGTCTCTGTGGATGAGCTGTTACTATAGAAATAAAATGAATAATATTAATGAACTTGTGATTTATGTTACAGCTAAAACTACTGTCATAGCTGCTGTTATAGAAAAAGAATGATGTGCAGTTTCCTAGCTTGATTTCTGAGAGTGTACATACAGTATTTATTCAAGCTGTTCATAAACCACACTCACGCTAATAAAAAATAAAGGTTCTTACTTTGAAACGTTCGGTGTTTCAAAGTGTTTCAAACGTTCAAACCATACTGATTTTTTCTTTTTCAAAACATTTTATTATTATTATTTTCTAATTCATTTTTTATGATTATGTAGCGAAAGATTATGTTGAATTATTACTATTAGCGTGATAAATATAATACACTGGTTGGTAAAAGTTTAAAAAAAGTTAGTTTTTTTTACAACAGTTGGGGGTATTATGAATAAGTTTCCAACCCAGTGAATTATATATAGCTTTTATTTTAACTGCTTACAGTGGAAACATGCTTATTTGCAGTATAAATCCAAACCAAGTCTTTTTTTAAGACTCAGTAAAAAAAAAGCAACAACTAAATCCACAGAGGGGAAAAATATGATTTTGCTTTTAATTGTCAATTTCTATATTTTTTGTTTTCCTGAATCATTTTTAAGCTGTAACTTTTTAACCTGAGTAATTTTTACCTTCGACCCTGATTTTAAAATGGTTTTCTTCAGTATTTTTTGAGTAGTTATAGTTTTACCTGATATTTTTTTTCTAAAAGTAAACAGGAAAGACACTAGAAATGCATGTCAAAACTGTTTTTTACCCCAATGAAATGAAAACATTCCTGTAATCTTACAAGTAAAGCTCAATATCGGTGGTTTTACTGGTGATGAGCAAACGAGTTCCTCCTCAGAGCTCTGCTGACTACAGCTAATGGAAGTTTCTTTCTTTCTTACTTTAAAAGAGTTAAAAACATTTAAATCACATCTTATAGCGTATTCAGCTCTTTAATTAACTTCCCAATATGTATAACTATTATTATTATGAGATTTAGGTATTTATTATTGCTATTATTATCTTGTTCTGTAAGCTATGAAAACTGCACCATGTCTTTTGTTTTTAATAGTATTTTTTTTCAGATTTCTTTCTTTCTTTCTTTTTTTTGGCCCACAAGTGAAATTTATTAATTAATTAATGTATTTAATTCTGTAACACTAAAGTTCATCTTTAACCGAGCTAAATTAAAAGTATGAAAGATAAAAGTAAAGGAACAAATATACCTTTTGAGTAAGTGGTATCTGTTGTTGTTAATTTTAACTTTTTATTTCCAATGGCACAACATCCTTCTGCCTGATGCAATTATTTATCTATATTCCATAAATCACACAATCTCATAACTGCGTTTGGTCTTAAATGAGTTTCTCTTTTCTAGAATATTTACATGGGTTAATTTCATGTCTTGTGTCATTTAAAACCATTTTATACTTAAATTTTAAAGAAAACTGAATTTTTGTTCCTCTGTTTCCAAAGATATTTCGCTATCGTCTGCGTCAGCAGTCTTCCTCTCTCTGATGGCTGGATTTTTCCAGCAGTTACGACTCCTTCTTTGGAAAAATGGCCTGGGGGTCATCAGGCAGCCAGTGAGTTCTCCTGTAGAGCCTGTTTTTTAATAATTTGACAAAGTATTTGTGGTTTCTGGTTGAATACTGGGTATTACTTTAGTAGACACACTGTGTTTGTACTTTCAGACCTTCAACCAGGAGTGGGAAAATGTACTTTAGTAAAAGAGTAGTGTGTCAAAGATTTTCTCAATTAAAAATAGTGCAGAGCCAAAAATCTACTCGAGTGAAAGTTAGGGTTAGGGTTAGCATCTACATATAAACACACACAAGTATTCAAAATTAAAAAGCAAATAATTTAGCTGATGGAAAGCGCTGACCACAGGTTCATCACACTGCATCCTGCATTTAGCAAGCTAAATTACAGAACTTGACTAACTACCTAAGTTAACCAGTAAACTTAAAAAACCTAACTAGCTATATAACTTAACAAATGAACTTTCAAAACGTAGCTACCTATGTAAACAAGCAAAATTACAAAACATTCATAGCTTGACAACAAACTAATTTACAAAATGTATCTAACTAGCTAATTACCAATTTAATTTACAACATTTAACGATCTACCTAATTTAACAAGCAAATTTACAAACTTAACTGACTAGCTAATTTACAAAACGCAACTAACTACTTTAATAAGTTAAAATGCTAACTTAATAAACTTAACAAACTCCCTAATTTAATAAACCAATTTACAAAACTTAACTATTTAGCAAATTTAAGGTTTTTTTGTACAATAATTAACTAGTTAACTGAATAACTTAGTTAATTAAATAGTTAACTAGCTATCTCAGTTAACAAGCTAACTTAAAAAAAACTTACCTAGCTACATAAGTTAACAACTGACCTTACAAAACTTAATTCACTACCTAGGTTAACCAGCTAACTTAAAAACTTATGTAGTTAGAAAATTTAACAATAAATCTTGCTTTAAAACTAACTTGCTTAAATAACTATATTGCAAAATGTAACCAACTACCTAATTTAACAAGCTAATTTATAGCTAACATTTAACAAACTAATTCACAAAACTTGTCTAACTAGCTAATTTTACAAGTTTACTAACAAAACTTTGAAAAAAGTTTAGAAAAAAAGAAAACATTTCTAAACTTTTTTTTATAAAAAATAAGTTCTTTTTTCTCTTGGAAATGTAACTGAGTAAAAGTATTCTGTTTCAATAATACTTATGCATTGTACAAGTCTTTGGAAACAGTATTTCAGTACAGTAATGATCTTACTAGGTGTTTCTCCACATCTGGCTTCAACAGCAGGCAGTAGTTTAAACATAGAGCTCCTGTTGGGAAACATGTAAATGGGGTTTAATTATAGGTGTGATTTTAGGTGTGATTTTACTTCTCAGGGCTGGTCTCTGGTTCTCCTCATCTGGCCTGTAGTGATCTTCCTCATCTTAGCCATCACCCGCTTGCAGTTTCCTCCAGTACGCAAAGACACATGTAAGTTGAGAGTTCATTTAATTCCACACCTACTGCAAATTCACTTAATGACATCACTTCCTGTCTGAGTATGGAATTTGTTCTGGTTTGGAAACACACACTCACTCAGGACTGTCCAATTTTATTAAATAAGGAGTAAAACACTTAGATGGTTAAGGGTTCTAGCTTTGTAAAGGGTTTTACTGTTCAGTTGTAGGGTTCTAATTGGGACCTTAAATGATCTTTAAAAACCTACAAAAAGGTTCATCGAGGCTCCAAACAACCCTCGATGAACCTTTTTGTAGGTTTTTAAAGGTCATTTTACAGTTCTGGATTTCTAAGTTCTAGACAGGAAATCCCTCAGCTCTACGTGGAAAATTTATGGTTCCTCCAGAGAACAGGTAGAACCTAAGAGTGTTGTTGATCCCGATAGTGTCAAATGTAGTTTTGTAATTTGCAGATTTAGTGTAGACTCATTCTTTTTTTTTATATAATGAAAGTGCTGAGAATGTTTTTGTATTCTTTTTTTTATAAACATTCCTACAACGTTCCTGCAACAGTTTCCGTTGTTGACACACGCACAGTTCCAGAGTGTTTGTTTTTATCTAAGAGTGACCATTGTGTGAAGGAAAATCTAGCACTCTAAAGGTTCTTTAGTTTGTCCTTTTGAGAGAGTGTTATTTTTATGTAGAAGCCCACAACAGAACTTTATCAAAATAAAGTTTATTAAAACTTGGCAAGGACAGAATATAAGAAAGGTGTGTGTGTGTGTGTGTGTGTGTGTGTGTGTGTGTGTGTGTGTGGGAGGGTATTAGCATAGTTAAAGGTTCTTTGCTTCCTACATGTGTTTAGTGAGAACCCTTTCTTGTGAGGAAACCCTCTGTTGTATGGTTCTGTACAGAGTTCCACCAACAAAATGTTTGTTAACCACATAAATACAATGTTGCAAGTTCTTTCCATCCTAAATGGGTTCTACTTGGTAGTCTCTAATAAAGGAACCCTATGTTGTACAGTTCTACATAAGTGTTACCCCCCTGTAAGAGACAAGCTCTAGATTGATTTCAATTTTTCTTTTTTTTAATTACTTTTTTTTTCAACAATGGGAGTTATTTCCATAGTTATGGGTTCTACCCAGAACCCTGTCTGATAAGCAACAATCTACTGTATGGCTTTATGACTTTTTTCTTAAGTATGTATAAAAATCAGATGGTTACCAGTTCAGGCAAACTCTTATAAAAGCTGCAGTTAGATTACCTTGCATAGTTAAGGGTTCTTTTCTCCCTAAGGGGGTTCTACTTGGAGCGTTCTCCGATAAAGGAACCCTGTTGAACGGTTCTGTGCAATTGTGAGACATGACATCTAAATTTCACTTTTTTTTTTTTTTCTAAGAATGTCTGAAATGTTTTAACTGTTAAATTAATTTGTTTAAATTAATTTAAATGTTTAATGTTGTTCCAATTAGAACCCTCTCAGTTAAGGAACTCCTCTGAGCTAAAGTCCAATATAGAACTTGTACGGTTTTAAGAGCTCTAGATTAAACTGAAATCTTTTTTTTCTAACAATGTACAAGATGTCTTTTTCAACCATAACCTATGCTTATTTGAACAATTGTGGTTTCTACCTGGAGTTGCTTCTGTTATATGGTTCTATAAAGAACCTTACTAGAAGAAGACTTCAAATGTCAATAAATTAAACATTTTTTTCTTCTAAAAATGTACATGTAAATAATGGTACCAGTTCATGTACGCTCATATAAAATATTTCTACAAGGAATAGTTAAAGGTTCTAATTAATCTAAGTAATTGGAATCCTTTGTGATAAGGCATTTCTCTGTTGTATGGTTCTATATAGAACCTGTAATGGAGTCTGAAGAGACCTCTTTTAACAAACAGCTTTACATTTTTTCTAAAATAAATGTGCAAAGTGTTTTAACCACAAGGGTTATTTTCCTAGTTAAAGGTTCCACATGGAACTGTTTCTAAGGAAACCCTACATCATATGGTTCTACATAGAACCTTACAAGTTATAAACAAGAAAAACTCTTCAGATAAACAGATGGAGCTTATTTTTTCTAAGAACATCTTGTACATGCATATGATGGAACCACTATAAGGACTATTCTATAAGGATTATAAACAATTTATAATTTTTTAGAACCCCTTCTGATAGGAGAACCCTCTGCTACTTCTGACAAATAAGCTGTAAGTGTTTCCCCTGTAAGGGAGGAGCCAAAGAAACCGGAAGAGCTCTAGATTTTTTCTAGAATCTCTTAAAAGAATGTACCCTATTTTGTAACCGCAAGATTATGCACATACGGGTTCTTTGCTTGTTAAAGAACCCACGGATTGGTTGCATTGTTCCATATAGAAGCTATAAGGAACAAGCCAACGGAACCTTTATAGCTGTAGATTTAACCTTTATGTTTTTAAGCATGTCTCTATGATGGTTCTAAAGTAGCTGTGTAAAAAGATTCTTTGTTTAGGTTCTACCCAAAAATCTTTATAATAAGGAAACCCTATTCTTGTACTGTTAATATTTATTTATTTATTCATTGACAAAACATGATATTTGCATATAGTTACTGGTTCTACCTGAAACTCTTTCTGAAAAGGAAATTCTGTGTTGTAGAGGCATAAAGAACGAAAAGAACTCTTCACATGGCTGGACACCTTTCCTTTTAAAAGGTGTATTTCTGTAGAAGTGTAAAGACACAACAGGCTTCTTCCTTCTCCTTCCTCACGCTTAATAAAGCCATTATGTTTTTCTGCACAATAGCACAAAAGGAGGTTGATTTAGGCGTAATGCGATGCTGCGACTCCTTCTCTGTCGTTATCATGAGAACCTTTCTTAGACATTCTCAGTCCTGTCAATCATACAGTAGGTTTAAGGTTAGGGTTAGGCCTAACCCATACAATATATATACACTAATGAATTTAGCCACACCTAATGTTATTGTTCTCATTCACTGACTCGGACGATAACTGGAATCAAAAATTGATGAGCTGATGGTGGTTTGCAGTTTGCTCTACTTGGCACGGTGTCACTGTGCTATTTTTTTCCCTTTTATTGTTTACAGTGACACAGTAAGAGGTGTGAAAAACCTCAGAGCTCGCTTGTGTTTTGCTTGAAAAGCTGTCTGTAACAAGATCCCGCTTCAAACCCAAACTCCACAGGGGTATTGTTCTTATACACAGCGTTGTTGCCACGTGATTGGGCTCCACTGGGAGCCGGTGTGCTTTCTGGGCTCTCTTTCTTCCTTCTGTGCAGCTCTCGTCTGCATAGATACGTGACATCCAGGGAATATGGATAAGAGGATAAGGATCATTAAGAGAAGATACGTTTTTATCAGGAAGCAGATCAAGTGTATTTTAAATAAACATGTTTGCTTTTTGCTACGTTAACATTACCAGGTTGAAGTGAAACGAATCTGATTTTTCACCTTGGTGTGAAACAGATCTGATTTTTCTCTCAGGAGAGACATGTTGGCGCACTGGGTAGCGTTCACAGATCCAGGATTTCCTGTTTGATCCTGAGCTCGGATTACCGTCTGTGTGGAGTTTCATGCGATCTGTCCGTCTGGGTTTCCTTCCACCTCACAAAAGCATTCCGTTTGGCGGATTGACTACACTAAATTCCCCCTATGAGTGTGTGAATATGTGTGAGTGTGCACTGTGATGGACTAGTGTATTCCTGAATCACACACAGTGTTCCCGAGGATCCAATGTGACTCTGATCAAGTTAAAGCCTTTACTCAAAGTGAGTGAGGATGCAAAATCGAAAAAAACAACAAAAATAAAAACAGACCCTAACTATGTGTGTTTCTTATGTGGTCCTACTAGATTGGACACATATCCAAATATGTGGTGATGTAACGTGTGTGTGAACACTGAGATCAGAATTTCCCACACATGGGAAACAGAGGACAGTGACAGTGGTGTCTGCTGTGTGTTCAGAAGAAGCATAAGAAAACTGGTGATTTATTTGATGTTCAGGGAAATTAATCGATTCCTAACAAACACGTGGCCCAAAGCGACTTCAATGCCAAAGAAATACTCTGGTGAGAAAATACTCAGTGGAACCCCTGAGCGTCACGTTCTCGCCGTTCCTGTCTCCTCCATGCCTCAGATGAGAGGTACTTTGTCGTCTGTGACAGACAGGCAGATGCGATCTAAATTGTTCAATGAGGCTTGTAATATGAACATGCTGTACACTTTGTAGGAGTGAAAGATCTCTTCACTATAAGTGCATGTTTACAAATACATGGTTACTAATGAAAACTATAGCAATGGACATATAAAAGTATAAGACAGGTTTTTTAAGATGTACAGAAAGAATTTAGGCACGCTTAAAGCAGCAGACCCGACTTGTGCAAGACTTGTTAAGGAGAACCTGATTTGGTTTATGCTTATTATCATGAAAAAAATGTACTTAGGGTGAGACACTACAGCTGCACTAGAGGTTTGCTCATGCCAGTACTTTTTTTTTTTTTTACAATTTCAGACTACAGCTTTAAACTGCAGTCATAAAAATGTCAAATTTTAGTCGTAATAGTATGTTCACTTCACTGTTTGCTTTTACTCTGAAAGTTTGCAACTTCAAAGCTCCGCCCACTTTACACTCACGTCACGGCACATATAAATGAAAACCTTATTCCTTGCTATATCTCATTATATCTCATTATTCCATATAAATGTTGTTAAATATCTCATTATTCCATATAAACATTATTCCATATAAAGTTACATCTCATTATTCCATATAAATGTTGAAATTTAACCTAAGATTTCATAAACCTTATAAACAACATTTACAAGAGTGGAAATACCTGAAATATTTTTTTTCCCCTTAAAACAAAAATCGCTGTTTATTTAATAATTAGGGCTGTTATTAATGAATTACATGCTCTGTGAATAATTAATCTAAACTAATCGCATACATCAATTTTTGAGTTGAAAGTAAATAAAAATATTTCAATTCAATTGAATTTTGCCAGATGAGTGAATCAATGAATAATCAACATTATAGACTTTAAAATTCAGCGTTTCTAGTGAGTCGGTCACAGGTAAACTTGTTCAGTGTGTCTGAACGCCTGGTTGAGCGCGGCTTGACAAGTCTGGCTGCTAGCGCTAGCATCAGGGGCTGTGGGTTAGCTCCTAAATGCCTTAGTTGAGGTGATATTTTAGACTTGAAGTACTCTGATGGTACGAAAACTCCTTATTGCAGTAACTGCAGAGATCGATGCTCCTATCAACAGTTCCCTCTGGGCATTTTTAAATGTTCCATTCACTGGGCCGAGCAGCGTGTTCTCGTCATAATATGACCTTGAAACAGCGAAATGAACTTCATTTAATTCTAACATTATCCAAAAACTAGATTTTTTCTTTTTTTAAATTAAGAAATCAAATTCATTCACATTTATTTAAACAAATAAATGCATTAAAAAAGTTCTAATACATAAAACCACTTGTAAGGATATCAGCAATCCACTAACAAACACTATCTTTTATGTTCACTATATTCAGGAGTAGTAAGTGCAGGAGTGGAATGTGCCTGCATTATACAGCATTTCTCTAACAACACACCTGAGGTGTTTGCCTCATCATCATGCAGGAGTATTACAGGTGACCAGGATATTTAAAAAATAATATTATAAGATAATAGCAATATAGTAAAATTGTTAATAAAATGAATATGCATTTTTAATATGTACATGGTTACTAATGAAATATGCACTTTTTTAATGCATTTACTTGTAAGGATATCAGCAATCCACTAACAAACACTATCTTTTATGTTCACTATATTCATTTTATTAACAATTTTACTATATTGCTATTATCTTATAATATTATTTTTTAAATATCCTGGTCACCTGTAATACTCCTGCATGATGATGAGGCAAACACTTCAGGTGTGTTGTTAGAGAAATGCTGTATAATGCAGGCACATTCCACTCCTGCACCGTAACCCCCCCCTCGACATCACAATCTCTTCATTGGAATCCGGTACGACTGCATTCCATCTTTGTTCTTTTATGCTGCGATGGCAGGTGTATCCTCATCATTTGAGTCTTTATTTAGCTGAAAAGGTAGGTGCAGAAAGATGCACAGAACATACAGTTATAGAAGGCCAGAGCAAGATCATATTCATATGGCGAGTCTCTTCACCCATCATGTGCCCAAAGAATAATGCATCTCTTTTCTATGTTAGTTAGAGTTATGTTATAAATCATACTTATAAAAAAATCTTAACAAAAGTTAGCAAAAGCTACATGTCAAGTAAAATCCTGCTGTTTTGTTATCAGGTCTGTTTATGTCAGAGAACTTGGGAATTCTCAGGTTGCAGATTGCAGTTTAACATCGTGTGCTAATCATCCAGCATCACGTCCAACACAATGACACTACAGATAATGAAATCAGATGATATTTGCGCCTGCAGAAAAAATTCACATGTGCACACTAAGTGTATCAAACTTTTCATCCCGTCTTTCGTTTTCAGGTTATGTGGCCCCGAGGAACCTCCCGAGCGCAGGGTTCTTCCCCTTCCTGCAGACTCTCATGTGTAATACTGACAGCAGCTGCTCCAGTACATCCTACCTCCTGGACTCCAAATCAAAGAGCCTACGGCAGCGCAGGGATGTAAACACACGCAGGTATGAGATCATCCAGCAGTCGTGGTTTCATTCCTCAATGCAACAATACATAAAATTTTATTTATTAATTTCTATTATTTAAGAAATATTTTCATTCTGGATTATACTTTATTAGATAAATTAGAGATTAGTAGCCTCAGTGACGGTTACAACAACTAAAAATGAATCTGTGATGAAAATGAAAAATAAACAGAAAGTATTTTTATCTATTATGAGCTAAGAAAAGCTCAGGAGAGGAGGTTTTACTCCTGTAACCTGTTGACCTGATCATGTTAGGATGAAGCCATGGAAAAATGGGGATAAATACAGTGTATTGAATTAGACGTATTGTTTTAAACAGGCTCAAGATTGATTGTCAATCAATCAATCAATCAATCAAGCAGTCAAACAACAAATCAACAAACCGACCAACAATGCAACCAACCAACAAATTAACCATCAAACCAACTAACAAACCAAGCAACCAAATAACAAACTAACCATCAAACCAACCAACTAACATACCAACCATCAACCAACAAACAAACCAACCAACTAAGAAAACCAACATCAAACCAGCTAACAAACCAACCAGCCAACTAGCAGACCAACCATCAAACCAACCAATCAACTAACAAACCAATTAAAAACCAACATACCAACTAACACACAAACCAACCAACTGACCAATCAACTAAAAAAACAACAAACCAATCAACAAAGCAACTACCAAGTAAATAACCAAATATCCAGTTGGTTTGATTTATATTGCACCTTTTGTAACACACAAAGATACTTACAAAGTCTAGGTTAAAACTATTTCTATTCAGCTTAGCCATCCATGCAGCCTTTTGAACAGTACTTGTTTACAATTTTTGATTTCAAACTCCGTGACTTAAGTCCAAAACTTACTTCAGTATTTAAGGTGGGAAAGTTACTCGTATTTGGGTTACACATATTATTAGTTATAATTAATTAAGTATAATCAAGTTTCTTGAATAAGTTGAGTTTTACAATAGTGTCCTCTAAACACTGAACGCCTTTAACCTTACCTTACCTTTATGTATTTAATATTTTAATTTTAATAAAACCTAAAATTCAGCATGACATATGATGTTTACATCAAACTATCAGTGGTGATGCTCCTCAATCAAGCTGATGGCAGTTCCAGAGGAGGTTGTAGTTTCAATTAGATCTCATGCCATGTCTAGAAGAAAGCCAATGGTTTGACTTAGAATTTTAGTGTTCCCAAGTAAAGGCATGTCACACAACACCTCTTCTTCAAGAGAATGAAGTTAATGAAATCTAGTGTTCTTAGTCTTTTGTTTTTTACTTATCCGCATCCTTGTTTTGCCCTTATCAGTCAAAAATCAAGAACTACGAAGACTTAGCAGCGGGTTCTCAAATGACAAATGAGACACACCCTTGCGCTTTTGTGCTCTATTAAAGGTGAATGAACTCTGTTGCCCTGTAGAAACCTTTGGTTCCCTGCAAATTCTATTGTTTTGAGTTTTTTCTGTTTACCAACCTGAAGCTGAGTCTGTTTTTAATGTAGTTTCAATGTAATAACAAGTCAACGAAACTTAGAATAACATGATCTCACATATGAAAGCCCTAAGGTTGTTTTCTTACAACTTATTTCAAATCAATGAAGTTATTAATGTGTTTTGCTTTTATTTTATTTTATTTATTTATTTTATCCTTATGGCAAGTTTGATTTCCCTCACATGAGATTTTGTTTGCATGAAAGTGATTGTGCTTGAGCTTATGGAGGAACTATGATGATGATGATCTGAGAACATTTATATGAAATCCAATAAAATTCAACCACATTGCTTATATTGCTTTGACTTATATCAATTTTGATTTTATAGCAAAAAAAAAACAGTGCTTGGACCCCTGTGATTGCTTTATTGCTTGATGTCCATAACGCACGTTCAAATGTGTATGAGTGTCCCATGAATTTAGGTCATTAATACAGAAAAAAGTCAAGTTATTTAAGCTTTGTGTAAAGACACATCCATTATATGAGCAATCTGGAAACAATGCGACAAAACAGGTTTCAGTAAAATGTGATGAAACAGATAAAGTATTCTGTACAAGCCAGTGCCATTGTCTGAAGGGTTTAGATGGTGATCATCAGGGACATTGTGCTGCCTGCAATTTATCTTCTGTAACTGAACTGTTAGCTGCACCTTGTACAATACATTCTTGTGCACTGAAGTTTGAAAAAGAAGGTCAAAGTTTGATTACTCTGTGTTCAGTACAAAGCAGAAGAGATCATCTTTGTCAAATACAACACACACCAAAAAATATTTGCTCTGGTGAGACCGTCAAAACATACAATAAGCAAGTTTTGATTGAACTAGCAATGACGTAAAAGGAAAAATATCTTAGACTGAATAGTAAATTTTTTGTATTTGTAATCAAATATTAGGATTTGCTTTCTTTTTTTTTTTTTTTTTGTTTTTTAGGAAAAATTCCTTTAAGTTGAACCTGAACATAAATAAACCACCAAAAAAAAAAAAAACCCAAACAAACAAATTAACATGGTGAAAGTAATTCAGCATGGCAGTAATTGTCAATTTGAGCCTATTCATGAAATAGTGCTTGGACCCCTGCTTGCAGTGCTTGGACCCCCTGCTTGAATCACTGCTTGCAGCTGTATTCATAATTTAATTGAATATTTTGTGATTTAGAAAACTTGTACAGCTAAACCAAACTCAACATCTCTCTCTCTCTCTCTCTCTCCTCTTTGCTCCTCTCCCTTCTCCTCCTTAGTTCTCCGTTTTTACTTCATGGTCTACCTTCTTTACACCACCTGGAGAAATTAGGTTTGGTCCATACTATCCTGAAGAGAGACACATCCAACCAGACACAGCTCCTACGGCAATGGGATACATGGCTGAGTATGTACCTGCACTATCCTGTTTTACTGGTAGAACTTTATTTTACAGTATGCTAAGTAACCAGTAATAACACATAAACATGTGGTAAGTAACTTTATATGACAGTTAGTTCTGGTCCACTAATCTGATTGGATGAGCAGGCATTCCAAGAGATCATATATTTCCTTAGCTTATATGGGATGCTTCACAGTGTGTATTCACTGGATTTCAAATTCAAATCCTGGAGATAGTTTGAAACCATCATTAGAGTAGTGTTAGCAACTTGGCCAATGTCTCAACTGCTTTAACTCTTGGCTACATGAAAAACAGCTCACTGTTGACTTTAAAATAATCATAAAAGCTTCATAATTTTGAATTGTTTGGAGGGCATTGTTTCTATCCTTCTCCCATCTAGCTAATTATTATTCATTAGAAAGGGTCTGGATTCAACTCATTCTGTATCACGTTCTACTGAAGACCTCAATGAAATAAGACTGTAGTTTTGCATTTCAGCTCACAGGATTGAGATTTTTATCTTACACATTAAGCTAACTGCTATCATTTGTTATCAATATTGTGGTATTGGGCAAAATAGGGCAAGTACCTAAAATTTTACATATTCTAACGTGAATATTTGAATATTTTAGCTGGAAAAATGGTGCTGATTTTTCACCTGCTCCCAGTAAGGAGTAAAATTTACAGCCGGCCTCAGAATAAGTCTCTTTATGAGAAGTTGGTGATATAGTCTGAAATTTACACCCAAAAATTTATGACTAACTCAGTTTTTATGACCGGGTGTAAATCCTGTTTTTGCAGCCAGGCAACATAAGTTATGATTTCCTGTTCACACATCCGAATAAGCTTTTTACAGCAACACTTTAATAATAACAAGAATCAATTTCCTGCTAATACATCAATAAAGAATTTACCTTAATGAACCCCTATCTGAGGCAAAGCTGTAATGTTCTGAAGTAGCTCTGTAGCTGTAATCTTTTCAGATCAGCACCTGTAAAAGTAGCAGTAACAGCACATACTTCTGTAGCATATATAACGCTAGTTTTATACTTCAGCTGTTTGTTTTACGCACTACTAATGTAAACTCATTTTATTTGGAAGATTCCAGCATTCGGGCCTCATCAAATCTCACTTCGTCCATCTTGGATGCCATCAACAACACTGTACTGGTCGACCAGGTTAGTGAGCAGAAAGTTTTTTTTTTTTTTAAATCACTTATCTGTGTAAAAACATATTAAAAAAAAAAGGTTGTTGCTACATCAGTGAATAAACTGTTGATTTTGCTAGCTTCCAGTGATTGTGAATTTCTTTGTTGAAATACTATTCAATGTAAAAAAATTTAAAAAAATATCACATGTGCTACCGCCAAAAAAAATTATTCAAATCTTATTCAGCTCCAGGTATTTAACTGTTAGAGACCTAATCTTGCTTAATTACTGTATTTATTAGCATTTTATGTAACATATTATCAAAGATGGCAGCACAGTGGTACAGAGGGTAGCATCACAGTAAGAAGGATCTGAGTTCGAACCTGCTGGACAACTGCGTGGGTTTCCTCCGGGTGCTTCAGTTTCCTCCCTCAGCCCAAAGATATGCAGATTAGGTCAACTGGCTATGCTAAATTGCCCATAGGTGTGAATGGCTGTTGGTCTCTGTGTTGGCCCTGTGATAGACTGGCGGCCTGCCCAGGGTGTACCCCACCTCTCACCCGAAGTCTGCTGGGATTGGCTCAGCTTCTCCACCACTCTGACGGATAAGCTGTATAGATGATGGATGGAAGGATTAACTAGCCTATAAATAGCTTTGTCATGTTTCTGTAGCCAGGATGTCATGTGTATGATGGAGGGATGCTTGTCTTGTGGTCTGAAACTAAAACACGACAAAACTCTTTACAATGAAACACCTGCTTGTGAACAAAGCAGGACACAAAGCCAAAGAAACATAGATGTATGGTGAACTTATGTATAGTGAACAAAACAAAAAAAGATGTATAGCCAACAAAAATCGCATTCTTGACTGTCAGATGTTGTATTGTTGTATCCGGGTGTGTTCATCGGCTTGTAACTTTGATGATTTATCCAGCTAAGTTTCATGTGTCACTTACAGGACGTCTTGAGCTCCTTCTTGGAGTCGACAGACACCCTGAAAACAACATTCTGCGATATCGCCATGCCTGAATTGTCCGACTATAATCAGCTCGCCTCGGCGTTGGTGCGTTTCTGCACATCTAATGAAACGGCACTGGAAGTTTCTCTCTCAGCGCTGAACCAGGTAGAACTCCATCACCAGTACACACATCCTCACACACTGGACTCTTTTCAGTAGCAGTTTGCTGTTTATTTCATTTTAAATTTCTTAATTAAATAACGATATATTTCCTCAAAGTTCGGCCAAGGAAGAAGTACAAATAAACTGCTGACAAAAAAAACACAGCAACATAAAAAAGTGAATTTGAGAAATCCCATTATGCTAGATATCAGAGGTGTGTTTAATGAATAATACACTATAAATACAGTATATTATTTTGCAAATGTAAGTATAATATTTCAGTTTATATTTTAAATATACAATGATTCCAGTCAAGGCTAATCTAGACCAACATATTTTAGCTAAAATAAAAAAAAGTAAATTGTACTGAATACAGTTCCAGCTGTTTCTTATGAAAAGAATCTGAAACAAGGTATTTCAGATATTTTAGATGACCACTTTAACCAGAAGCACATCCCTTTAAGCCTGAAAAAAAAAATCAGGGATAGAAAATATGGACTGAAGACAGAAATAGTGTTTTTGTTATTTGCTGTCAAATATAATACTATGTAACATAAAAGCAATTGAAGAAACTAAAACAACAAGAAGCATTGAAATATACAGTATTTTCCATATCTTGTGGCATGAATAGTCCTAGTGGTAATTATCACAGAAACCAGTACAAATGGTTTAATTTAACAATATGGCTTGCAGTATAAAATAGCACTTGATCCAGAATAATATATTATTTTGTATTTTATGTTATATTGTCCTTAATATTAGTCATGGAGAGAAAAAAGAACTATGTGTTTTAATAAGGAACTAATAAGGTACTAATATGGAAACGTAACTGAGAAAGGACATGCGCATTCATTTGAAATTCAATGTAAAATACAAATCCATTAAAATAATAGGATTGTATTGTGAATTAATTAAAGTTGTGATATACGATTAATTCCATTTCCACTCAAAGTTTATCGACCGTAGCGTCTTGTCTGATATACTGTACATTTCTTTGCTCTATTGTGGTTTCATTTGAACAGTCATGAACGTACAACAAAACTCCCACTCACTCCACCTAATCTCTGATTTTACCCTCCCTTTAAACCAAACACAACAGACAATAGACTTTAGTGTCAGTGCAGATGTTGTATGTTGTGCAACATAAACACTGTAAGTTAAATAAAAGTTTGCAAAGAGTCACGTAACATTTATACTGTCACAGAAAGCCATGGAAAATTCTCTCACCCATGTCAGTGTCTTTGAATTTTAGTAAGTAAGTGGATTAGGGGCTGAATTCAGAGTAGGCTATTTAAGTTCAAACATTATGGCAATATTTACACAGAGAAAGTTTCTTGTATTCAGAGTTGAGTTACTCAGATTTTTCAATAGTGCCAAACATGGACTGAAAAAGGAAATAGCATTTTTTTCTTTGATGTCAAATGTAATACAATGAAACATAAAAGAAGAAAAATAGACTAAAATGGTGATATATGACTGGGAAGATGGTGAGCATTGAAGTAAATGTAAGAGTCTAGTATGTACTAGAGACATTTTTTCGGGAATCCCATGTGGTCATGTGATACCTGAGAGATTCCCATGGGATAGGCTTCAACTTCCCATGGGGTGGGACGGGAATCATAACAACTATAGGTCAGTTTTATATATAAATACACAGTTCTAATAGGAGTAAATGCTATTTTTAAAACACAAAAATGAGATGGGATACGAGTCATTCTCTCGATATGGGATGGGACAGGAGTGTTTTTGTGGGAGTTTTTGTGGGAGTGGGACGGGACAGGAGTGTTTTTGTGGAAGTTTTTGTGGGAGTGGGATGGGACAGGAGTGTTTTTGTGGGAGTGGGACGGGACAGGAGTGTTTTTGTGGGAGTGGGACGGGACAGGAGTGTTTTTTGGGAGTTTTTGTGGGAGTGGGACGGGACAGGAGTGTTTTTGTGGGAGTGGGATGGGACAGGAGTGTTTTTTGGGAGTTTTTGTGGGAGTGGGACGGGACAGGAGTGTTTTTGTGGGAGTGGGACGGGACAGGAGTGTTTTTGTTGGATTGGGACGGGACAGGAGTGAAAATCCACTACCGTGTTTAGTATATGCACCTACAGTGGGGTTAAATAGTTTGAGAGCACTAATGAAAATGCTTCTATTTTGCATTCATTTCTAATTTAATGCGACAATTTTAATGACAAATTAATTTATTGACAACTTGAGTAAAAAGTAGACTCTTTAAAATATTTACATGAATTTCAGTTAGTATTTGCTACATCCCCTTTTTGCTCTAATAAAACTTTTACTTACGTTCTATTTTAGATCAAATTCATCAGTTTCTTCTGACCGCATGCTTCAGTAGAAGAGATTAGACATGATGAATATATTCTTAGTTCATTAATTGTCACATTAACTACTGCAAATTTGGCTTTATTTAACAATATGGCTTACACACTCATTATTCAGCAGATTATAAAATAGCACTTGATCCAGCACATCCTGGTATTTTGTGTCTTAATTTTTATATTGTGTGTGTGTGTGTGTGTGTGTGTGTGTGTGTGTTGACAGTTAATGGCACAGTTGGTGCTCCAAGACCCAATAAAAGCCATCGAGGCAGTCGAGATGTCTGTGGAAACGATGGACAAGCTTCAGACCCAGTCGCCGCTGTGGGACTTCCTGTTGGGGTTGCCAGATATCTTCCAGAAATCCACAGATCAGGAGAGGATCATGGCTATAGCTGAGAGTCTGTCGGGGTTGAAGCAGTAAGTTACTCATTTACAATTGTCATGTAGTGTACTCCCTGTAGCCACACAAAAAAAGTATTGGCCCTCATTTAATTCATTCATTACTGGAAGGGGATCACCACACAAGCACCACTCAACAGATATTATTTGGTTCTAAGCGGTTAAATTAACATAACTGATGATTAAGACACACACTAACTGATCACTTACATGGTAACACCAACAAGAGTCACCAATTAAGACGTCAAAAACAAACAACAGTGTCATAATTTGGAGCAAGTTTTGAAAAAGAGAAACCAAGTCCAAGAATTCCAGCAAATTGTGTTTATTTGCATCTATTGGTTATTGCTTCTTGTACAGGATGGGTTAGGATTTAAAATTTTCTAACAAGTATGAAAAGTTACAAAGGTTACATTAAGGTTGTTTGTGTGATTATACATGTCCTTAGAGCTTCATTCATATGAAATTGAATTAAATCCAACCACTAATTTCTTGCGAGATCATGTTGGAATAGGCACCTATGTCATCTTCTGTACATGATTACTCACAGTGTTTTCTCTCTTGCATACCTGCAGGGCCCTGAACTCAATTCAGAGCAACTTCCAACAGGCTACCGTACCTGTGGACATGCTGAACCCCGTCGTCGATGACGGCATAGAGCTCCTCAACTACATACACACCTGGGAGGGCAGAAGTAGGTGCAGTTGCTTCTGCGAGATTGTTTACTGTTTGGTGAAACTGGTTGACTGCTGTGTAAAAAAGGCAGAGCCTGCAGGGGCTTTGTAACTGTATTCAGTGAAACGCAAAGGCAACAGAAAACCTGGAGTGATGTGTTTGTTTATTGTGTGGCTTTAAAAACTGTAACCTGAGTTTGTGGGTGTAGCTATCCTGGTCTAAATTCTGAAAATCTGCTTGGAGTTTCCATGGCAACCTGCATCATTTTGCCAAAATATGATATAAGCTTGGACATGTTAGAAGGGATATGGACATAGTAAACAAAGCCTAATGTATTTTTTTCATAAAGTCACCTTTTACAGGTTTTCGTAACTATAGTAATATCTTTATAGTACAGTTTTAATCACTACAGTAATAACTTGGTAGTAGCATTTTACTAACTTTACAGAACCTAGTTACTTGGCAGCTTAATAATAACAACTTTATAGCACTGTTTTATTAAGCACACTAATAACTTTATAGTGACTATTTTTACTAACTTAGTTTTACTAACTTTACAGTATTTTTTAGTAACTTTACAGAAGTAACTTCATAGTACTGTTTTAGTGATTATAGTAATAAATTTATTGTAGCATTTTACTTACTTTACAGAACTTTTTAGTACCTTTATTGAAAAAAAATCATTGTTTGGTTTTAGTAATATCAGGAATATCTATAGTACTGTTTTAGTATGTTTACAGTAATATCTTAACAGTATTCTTTTAGTATGATTACAGTAATCACTTTATAGTACTATTTTAGTACCATAACTCTACCATAATAACTTTACAGTACTGGTTCAGTAACTTTTGTAATACATTTACAGTAGCACCTTACAAACATTTAAGAAAATTTTACATACCTTTACATGAAAATCTTTGTAGTACAATTTTAGTAACTTTATAGTAAGAAATTGTAGTGCTGGTTTTACATTTTGATAACATTCTAGTTTGCAATCTTTACATATTTTCTTTCAGAAAGTCAGCTTTTTACCTTTTTACAGCTGGTACCAGTAGATTACAAATCCATATCTTTCCCAGTATCTTTAACAGTAAAGAAACAGTAGTATATTACAGGATTGAAGACCAAAGCATAGCTAATGTAATAAGGCACAAAGGAACTACTGCCAGAATGTATGCATTTTAGAAAAAAATCCACTTGTTTACTGCGTGTGATTTCATTTCCTACCCGTTTACTTTTTCAACCCCATACAGATGTGAACATCTCCCTGTCTGATGTACTGGTGCCATCCAACGTGTCTGAAATTAGCCCTGAAATGGCCACACTGAGCCAAGACCTGAAGATCCCTCTGGATAAGGTACAATAACTTGAAGATACAATAACTTTAGGAAACTATAGGAAATCTATAAATATATTAATTTTTACTGTAATAACATTAATGTCATTGTATTACCTTTACAGTAAACATTATAGTACCATTATAGTAATTTTACATAAGTAACTTTGTATGATTTTAGTAATGTTACAGGAATAAGGCTATAGTACTCTCTTAGTAAGTTTACAGTAATAACATTTCAGTACTGTTTAATAACATCATAGTACAATTTTGTTAACTTTACAGTGATAACTTTATACAAATCTCTTAATTTAATCTATTAATAAACAGTAAACAAATTTAACTTTACAGTGACAATATTAATTTTTTTTTAAAGCTTTACAGTAATAACTTTTTAATTGTTGTATCTTTAACATAATATATGGATAGTGGTTTATATCATTTTATAGTACCTTGATGAAAGTAAATGACTGTAAAAAAAGACAGTTTTTAAAAAATAAACAAAAAAGAAAGAAAGACAAACTACTGACTACTGAAAATATACTCACTTTTTAACTTTTTTGTCTTCTTCAGGTGCTTGTATTGTTCAGTGAAAGTGCTTTCTCGGAGTTTGTGTGTAGCAGCAGGTCTTTCTGCGACAGCCAGCAGGTCGACATGATGTATGGATGGATAGACCAAGAGAAAGTTGCTCTACAGGTAAATTCTTTAAACTTATTTTACATTTTTTGTTACTCAAGCTATCAGCTGGCTGCAAAAGACTGAGTGTCTGTTTACACATCAGGGTGAAACGTTTCCCTTCTTTACCTGATTGATTTCATCAATGTTGTTATTATTATTACTAAAAAACAGTGAATTTAGAGTATTCATGTAGTAGAATTAGCATTTATAGCACTACTATGAAGCACCATGCATAACTTACACAAATTCACTCGTTTAAGAATTTTCATTAATAATGTTGTTATGAAGCACCATTCATATGTATTCATATTGGTGAATTTCTATTAATAACACCACTATGAATCACTATGTACACCATATACAACTCAGGTGAAATTACATTAATAATACTCTTATGAAGCACTATGCATAGATCATGCAGCATCACATTTTTAACTTCTAGAGGAATGTGCTTTAAAATGGCTGGTTATGAAGCACTGTAAACACTTTCTACAATGTTACTTATCTAAGCAGTCCATCTGTTAGCTGAGTGAAGTTCACTGAAGCTTTATAGAAGCAAGACTTATAAACAAATAAACTATTAACTTGCAAAAAGTTGCAGGTAAAAAATTTTGAACTTCAGGCCCATAATTATAATTAATTAATTAATACTTATTTTTATAAAGACAAAGTCACACAGTACATAAAATCTCTCATGACATGTTAGACATAGGCTGTCATAGATCTTTCTGCAGAGCTTCATACAGGATTTATGCAGTGTTAAAGAATTTGCCATGAAGATAAAAATCCTTCAAAGAGTGTGAGCACATGAGCTTTGACATTTGAAGTCTCGTATAAGTCTTCAAACATGGCCTTATAAAGGTTACATACAATGTTACAATGCTAAAGTGATAACTATAATTGCAAGGTATCATATTTATTGCTTTCACTGACTATGATTTAGTTGATAGTCAAACAGAAACATCAGGTCAAACACATGCTAACATTTTTTTTTATTTGTTTGAAAGCTGACTTAGCAATGTGACGTGTTTGATTAACAGGTGCTGTTGGCCTGGAGTCGGTCTGCAACTTCTCCTGCAGATCTTGCCTTTGCTAAAGACATTCTGGGTAAAGTGTTTGGTGATTTTTACCTTGAGGGACCAAATCCAGGCTTCCAGAATGGAGAGAGCCAGCCAGAGACACCGCAGGAACTACTGTATGCTCCCAAATTATATTTATTTTATAAAGAATTCTTGACTCTGGTTCTGAACTGATCAACCTTCTCATCATCTTCTCACCATGGAGCCTATGTTACAGAATGTACATGCTAATACTATTAATTACAGTTTAATATCACAAACTGTACTGTGGTGGCATGATGATAAAGTAGCTAGTGTTGTATATGTTCTCCGTGGGTTTCATCTGGGTTCTCCTGTTTCCTCCCAACATACAAGTAGGTGGATTGGTGACTCTAAAATTGCTTCTAGGTGTGTGTATGTGCTTCATGGTGGCTTATGATGTACAGGTATCACATAAAAGGTGTACACCTGCCTCTTACCCAGTGTTTTGGACCTATGGAGACCTTGACCAGGACAAAAGTTCTTAACTTGGTCATTTCTCAGTTCAAAGTAAAAAAAAAAAAAGAAAAAAGAAAAAAAGAAATGGAATCATGGCCACAAAGTGGCTATCAGTCATTTATATATCTACTTATTTATTTAAATGACCCGACAAATAATTCAATTCAATTCAGTTTTACTTGTATAGCTCATTTAGAACATAGACATTGCTACAAAGCAGCTTACAGAAACAACGGTAGCAAGAAAAATCTCACTGAGACAACATGCGGAAGAAACTTTGAATGGAAACCAGATGAACCCATTCTCCTTGAGATGAAGCAATTGCTCCTGTGGGCAATTTATCTGCATACGCTTTGTCACTTTAGAAAGGAAAGCATCACATGTTAGATCAGGTGTAGTCGGAAAATGTAGAACTTGCAAAGGACCCCCTGGACTGGAGTTGAGAACATTGGGTGTTAATCATGATTTATAATTGTTCACTTGTTTGTTGTTTGTCATGATCAACATTTCATTTAGACATAATATATTAAAAAACAATATAAATATGTTATCTTTTCTGTAAATAAATAATTTATTTATAAATATATAAATAAATATATCTTTTCTGTCCTTTCCATATTTCTGGTCTCTGTATAGATTCCTAGCCATCGGTAATACAGTGATGGGAATGCTGAGTGGAACGCCAAGTTGGGATTACATTCAAACTCTCCTGATGGGAACTCATTCCACCATGCAGTTTGCCACAGCAGTAATGGAGACCCAGCTGGGTATTTAAATACTTAATCTTCATAGAATAATATATCTGAAATATCACTTCTATGCACAGACAGTGTGCATGATTATACCATATCTGTTTCGCAGCCTATGCCCAACCACTGCTGCAAAATCAAGAGGATCTCCAGGCGACCATCATGTCTCTCATTCAGAATGAAACTGCAATGGATAACAAGGAACCTTGGTTGAATGTGGAGCAGAAGGTACATACTGTGCAGTGAATAACATACAAACTTCTGTTTGTGTTTATTCATTTGACTGACACTTGTATCTTATGAGATGTACAGCTGAAGCTTAGGATCGTACTCAAAGGACTTAAAGGGCAATGGACTTAAACTCAACTTTCTAAACTGTAGCAAAGCATCAAGACTGCTTATCCACCATCACCCCCACAAATACTGTCCACTGTCCTAGGTTTCTTGAGCTGAATTTTGACCATGCACAATGATTCAGTGATTGTACACTGGGGGAATAGTAGCTCACTACCTGAGGCTATTTGCTGAACTATAAAGGTCCAGAAAACCATTGTTAGTATTTTCCTAGCAAGCAAATCTAGTTTTGCAGAACATTTTTGAACATTATGGTTCCGGGAGCTTTAGGTTTTTAGAACATTGAATCTTGGTTTTATGTGAACTCTTAGTTCCCAGAATTTATGTATCTAGGAACTCCTGGTTCTCAGAATGTTGAATCTGTCATGCTTTCTTTGAGAGAGTTTTGAGAGAATTTCTAGGTTTACCGCATTTATAAACACTCCTACAACCTTGCTGCACATCATTTTTTCACTCTAGTGTTTCCACAATATTAGTTTGGTAAGAATGGTGTGTAAACAATGAAGAATATTTGAGAGGCAAAGAATTATCACATCATGCTTGCAGAACACTGCAGGAACATAATTTATGTAACCTAAAACCTGGTGTATATACATTACTAAATCTTCCATTATCTGAATAAACAAATAATTCTCTTTTAGAAGAATAATTTCATTGCAATGTGCATGATCTGGCCTATGTATTTATTGTTCTGTGAATTTTAGTTTTCTTATGCATTTAACTTGCAGCTGAATCAGTTAACCAGTGTGTTTGACGGCATTTTGGTGTACAATGTCACACCTGCGATGATCCTGACTGAATGGCACAGGTTATATAGCATTGTACTACAGTTCAGTGACTTCTTCGAGGAGGTTGTTGAGCTCATCCAAGACAAACTTCTCAGTCAGATGCCACATAACTCCACCGCCGACTGGGCTGAGATTCTTCTAAACAGGTCGGAAAAACGGCTGTGGTGAAGTACTACATAATTTTGCTGCAACATGGGTTATTTATCACGCAGCTCTATGTAACATTCTGCTGTTTGCCTACCAGTGAGTTGGAGGAGCTTGCAGTGATGGGGTCATTGCTGCAGAACAGCAGTCAGTGGTCAACCATGGAACCATACTTCCAACTGGCTCACTGGATCATGACTTACCAACCTAATATCACCGCACCACCAAACTGTGAGTGATCTTTAAGAATGAACACACACATCAGATAATGTGGTCATCATCATCAGAAGTGAATAATTAGTTAATTAGTAATAATTAGTAGATGCAGTTTATATGCCTATAAAATACTCTTAATCCTTTTAAGGATTCATCCTAAAACATTATTCAGTAACTATGAGGTCTGTTGATTTGAGAACGTAGGAATGTAAATCTAGACCAGCTGATGGCTCATGGGAGTTTAAGGCGCTAACAATCCGAGCAGTATGTATAGCCACTATTCAACATCACACCTTTATTGTATTTCTATTTGGAGTAGGTCTTACCAAAGCTGGGCATACACAACATTACTTATACTGTAAAAACAGAGAGCAGCTCCCACAAAAAATCCAATTTGGCTGGCTGGAGTCCAACACAGTTTGATAATTTTCCCTGCTTACAAACATCTGTTTCCACTCTGCAGTTATTTTCCAGGTTTTGCAGGTGTGTTAGTGCAGAACATTCACCATACTGTTCTGGACTCCACATTTGCTGAATTGAAATGCAAAGACATCAAGGCAAAAGCAGAGTATCATACACATAACAAGTTTTGTCAATGCAAGGCAATGCAGCAATGCCAAAAAAAAACCCAACAATCCTGTCCTCATGTTATGTACATAAACAAGCCTGAAGTTAAACATTTTTCAAATTGCTGTTATTTTCTGTGTACCTTAATACACACAGACAAGAACAGCATTTTTTTGCCAGTTTGGTTAAAGTCAATTTTACATGATTGTTATAAATGCAATCATGCATTTAATAGAGTTTTATAAGCCTGTCTTCCATTTCTACCATCCCCTCTTCACAGCCATTTAATAAGCTATGTCTGTTTAGGTCAGTAACTGACTTTGTTGACCAACTCACACTATAAATCAAATAACTTTAAATCTTGGAAGGCATCAGATCGATCCAGAGCAAGATCAGAAGGCTTAAGATCAAATCCTTTACTCTCCAACACCATCTCATTATCTTAGCAAACATAGATCTCTGATTAAGCTCCCATCCTGAAAATTTTGCTGCTAATTTTGAAATGGCAGAACTGGGTATAAAATTGGGGCTAAAAAAATCTTGTGATGTATCCCAAACACAAGAGGGCACTTACTGTAGCCTGGCATCAAAGCCTAAAGAATTGTAACACAACAAAGTATTTGAGACATCCTGATAGAATATTTAGATAAACATATAGGTACTTCAGTTCCAGTGTTATTTATCATATAGCCTGTACAAACTTTATTATAAAAATGCCAGTTTATTCAAGAACAAAAAAAAAAACTTCTAAATAAATTGATTTGACCAAGGGGTGTGAGAACAGCTTTCAGGTTCTTAAGGCCAGGTTGGTGAAAAAAATCATTCCTTTATCCCTTTACCCAGGCACTTTTACTCCAAATGATACTATCTGTAACATTGGATTTACATGGGAGGGGTTTATTCCAGTGGTTGGATCTCTACTCCAGGAAATTCGTGAGAATCCATCAGCTCTTCTGAGGTAGAAGAACTTTAAATCCCTTTTACACTACAGTGGTATTTCATTAATATTTGGGCATTGTATCTGGTACCTAAATATATTTTAGCATCAGTATGATCATCATATTCATGGTTGTAATAACTAACCAATGGAATTTTTAATGTATGTATGCCACACTGGTATGTGTCAAAATTAAGACATATTTTTTATATTTTTGCACTGCATTTAGACTTATCCAGGGAGCAGAAACCCTGCTAAAAAACATCATGACAGACATCTACATGAATCATCTACAGGAGTTCCTCAGCAGCACTGGACATATTCTTTCTGAGGGGTCACCACAGAACCTCTCATTGAGCCTTACTGATTTGGTCAACCAGAACCTACAGCTTTTCTTGAATATCCCACCCACTGATGAATTAGATGAAGACATCATGCTTGCCATGTTGAATGACACATTGGAAGCCTTTGGCCTGGGACAGTTAGTGATTCTCTGGCCAGGAGGCTTGAACTACAGTCAACCCGACTCTGTGGTTATGAACATCCTTCATCTGTTGAGCCCAGAGTCCATTCAGATGCCTAACAGTGAGGGACAGTTTGAAGTGTTGGGTGTCATCTTGCGTAATCTTGGAGAACTCTTGGCTCCTGAGCAACAGATCCAATTTGAAGGTGTTCTCAACCATACAAATGCTCTGTTTGAAGATTTATCATTGTGTGCAGCTAGTGGTCAAGACTGTCTGTCTGGAGTGCCACAGATTTTCCAGATGCTGTATTTACTTAATGAAATGATGCCCTTGGGAGAAAGTGGAAATTTTACCTTGATGCCCATTGACAGCAATATGACTTTCTCTGTCGCTGGTCATATTCTTTCTCTTCTCCTACCATGGAATCTGTCAGAATCTTCTGCATATACAATGGACAATGTCAGTGAGATTCTCAATCTCCTTGAGCAGTTGTCTGGTTCACCCAATCTCAGCATCAGCACTATTCAGGAACAGCTCCAAGCTTTAAATAACTCTGTTTATGAGTTAGAACAATTCACACATCTATCAGAAGCTTCTTCCTTCTCTCTGCTACTTTCAAAGCTCATGGAACTTGCCAATATCTCACAATGCCTGAATCCTCTGCTCCAGGACCCAGCATCTCATATAGGTTCCACAGTGCCAGAATGCACCATGCAGATTATCGAGAGGTTAATTGGTTTCCTTCAGGCCATACCCATGTTGGAAGGCTTCAATACAGATCTCACATCCATTTTTTATATGGTAATTGATGAAGCAATGGAGTTAAGGAACATTTCTAGCCTAGAGATGACTCTGCCTAGAGTGACAGAAGAACTCCTGTCAGAGGCCTCGAACTATACTCAACTCAACACTGTGGTTATGAACATCCTCCATCAGTTGAACCGAGAGTCCATTCAGATGCTTCACAGTGAGGGACAGTTTGCAGTTCTGTGTGCCATCTTGCATGAACTTGGAGAACTCTTGACTCCTGAGCAACAGATCCAATTTGAAGGTGTTTTTAACCATACAAATGCTCTCTTTGAAGAGTTAGCACTGTGTGCAGCTAGTGGTCAAGACTGCCTGTCTGAGGTTTCACAGCTTTTCCAGATTCTATCTTTGGATAATGAAATGATGCCAGTGGGAGAATATGACAACTTCACCATGATGCCCATTGACAGCAATATGACCTTGTCTGTTGCTTGTCATATTCTACCCCTTCTTCTACCATGGAACATGTCAGAATCATCTACATATGCAAAGGACAATATCAGTGAGATCATCCATCTCCTTCAGCAGTTGTCGTGTTCACCCAATCTCAGCATCAGCACTATTCAGGAACAGCTTCAAGCCTTAAATAACACTGTTTATGAGTTGGAACAATTCACACATCTATCAGAAGCTTCTTCATTGTCTCTGCTACTTTCAAAGCTCATGGAGCTTGCCAATATCTCACAATGCCTGAATCCTCTGCTCCAGGACCCAGCATCTCATATAGGTTCCACAGTGCCAGAATGCACCATGCAGATTATCGAGAGGTTAATTGGTTTCCTTCAGGCCATACCCATGTTGGAAGGCTTCAATACAGATCTCACATCCATTTTTTATATGGTAATTGATGAAGCAATGGAGTTAAGGAACATTTCTAGCCTAGAGATGACTCTGCCTAGAGTGACAGAAGAACTCCTGTCAGAGGCCTCGAACTATACTCAACTCAACACTGTGGTTATGAACATCCTCCATCAGTTGAATCGAGAGTCCATTCAGATGCTTTACAGTGAGGGACAGTTTGCAGTTCTGTGTGCCATCTTGCATGAGCTTGGAGAACTCTTAGATCCTGAGCAACAGATCCAATTTGAAGGTGTTCTCAACCATACAAATGCTCTGTTTAAAGATTTAACATTGTGTGCAGCTAGTGGTCAAGACTGCCTGTCTGATGTTTCACAGCTTTTCCAGATATTGACTTTGCTTAATGAAATGATACCAGTGGGAGAAGGTGGCAATTTCACCATGATGCCCATTGACAGCAATATGACTTTCTCTGTTGCTGGTCATATTCTTTCCCTTCTCCTACCATGGAACTTGTCAGAATCTTCAGCATATACAATGGACAATTTCAGTGAGATCTTTCAGGTCCTTGAGCAGTTGTCTGGCTCATCCAATCTCAGCATCACCACTATTCAGGAACAGCTCCAAGCCTTAAATATCACTATTTTTGATTTAGAACAATTCACACATCTATCAGAAGCTTCTTCCCCATCTCTGCTACTTTCAAAGCTCATGGAGCTTGCCAACATCTCACAATGCCTGAACCCCCTGCTCCAGGACCCAGCATCTCATATAGGTTCCACAATGCCAGAATGCACCATGCAGATTGCTGAGGAGTTAATTGATTTCCTGCAGGCCATTCCCATGTTGGAAGGCTGTCATTCAAATGTTTCATCAATTCTTCATATGTTGTTTGAGGAAGGAATGGAGTTAAGGAACAATTCTAGCCTCTTGTCAGAGGGCTTGAATTATACTCAACTAAACTCTGTGGTTATGAACATCTTCCATCTGTTGAGCCCAGAGTCCATTCAGATGGTTCACAGTGAGGGACAGTTTGCAGTTCTGTGTGCCATCTTGCATGAACTTGGAGAACTCTTAGCTCCTGAGCAACAGATACAATTAGAAGGTTTTCTCAATAGCATGCATGCTCTATTTGAAGATTTGACATTGTGTGAAGCTAGTGGTCAAGACTGTCTGTCTGGAGTGCCACAGATTTTCCAGATGCTGTATTTAATTAATGAAATGATGCCCTTGGGAGAAAATGGAAATTTTACCATGATGCCCATTGACAGCAATATGACTTTCTCTGTGGCTGGTCATATTCTTTCTCTTCTCTTACCATGGAACCTGTCAGAATCTTCTGCATATACAATGGACAATTTCAGTGAGATCCTCCATCTCCTTGAGCAGTTGTCTGGTTCACCCAATCTCAGCATCAGCACTATTCAGGAAGAGCTCCAATCCTTAAATATCACTATTTTTGATTGGGAACAATTCACACATCTATCAGAAGCTTCTTCCCTGCTACTTTCAAAACTCATGGACTTTGTTAACATCTCACAATGTCTGAACACTCTTCCTCAGGACCCTACATCACATACAGGCGCCACAGTGCCAGAATGCACCATGAAGATTATTGAGGGGATAATTGTTTTCCTTCAACCCATACCCATGTTCAAAGGCTTCCAGACAAGTCTTATGTCCACTTTAAATATGGTATATCATGAAGAAATGGAGTTAAGGAACATTTCTAGCCTAGCGTCTGATCCACTTGGGGTGACAGAAGAATTATTAGAACTAATTCTGGAAAGTATCAAACTGAACCTTGAAAATCTCAATTTGGAAAACGTGACCTTGATTGAAATGGAGCTTGATACACTGGAGGGACTTCTAAAGGTGGTATTTGATGATGAATACCGCTACCCTTACTACATGATCAATTCTACACTGATGACACAGCAGTCCTATGCTCAGAAGATGTACACTGAAATCACCTTCTGGTACCTTCATAACTTGGAGAATGCCACAAGTGACAGCATGTTCAGAGAGATTCTTTATCCATTTATTCACATGGCAGAAATGATGGCCACAATCAATGCTGCTCAATTTAATTTCTCAACAATGTTGTCCAATCAGATTCAGGATTTAACTGGCCATATTCAACCCCCCCTAAATGACAAAGATCTGAATCAAATCAGCAATGCAATTGTATCTCTAATACAGGGTCAACTACAGTTGATAAAGATGAACCTCGATCTTCAACAGACATTTTATGATTATATGGGTTTACAAACCAACACAAGTTTTCCTTCTGATATTGAAGCTGAGATGCAAAACTACTTCAGCTTGATGCAAAATTGGATCACAAACCCACAACTGACACTTGCCTTTAGCAAAATACTCCAGTGGAACAACAATTTGACTGATTTCACCACTCCAGCAATGGACCTTGAACAGCTGATCCAGGCCTTGGCTCCCCTTCTTTCTCCAGAAGAGCAGGTCTATATCAACAAAACTGAGCAAATCTTACAGTCTCTGAGCTACACCTTGCAGCTTGGCCAAACAGACACTGGTCTCCAGAGTGAAAACTTCACTGAAGCCATCATGGATTCTGTACGAGTGATCTTAGAGAACGTGTTCAATTACACTAATGCAACATACACAAACGATGATGTTGCCGAAGTTCTCTACAACTCACTTCAACTGCTGCTGAACCCTAATATCAGCTATGCTCAAATCCAGGAGCTCATGATAGAAATTGCACATGAGACAGAAAGCTTTATCAGTGCCATTGCTCCAGATTTGGCTGAAGTGTTCACTCCTACCATCCAGAGCCTCGCATCATATATAAACACTATCTCGAACCCCGGTGGACCTACCCAGTGGAATGAAGTGTAAGCAAATTAATATCATATCTTAGTTACTGTAGACTCCAGGTATTTGCTAAAAGTTGTTGAATTTCATTTCATACGTAATAGCCAGTTGTTTGAATTTACTTTAACTGTGCATGATAAGACTGACCTAACCATATTATAAACATACTATAGCAATTGTCATGTCCTGTCGTTGTGTCATTGTTTGTCTTTTTTGACCCCAAAATAAAAATGATTCAAATTTATTTAATTATTAATGGCCAACAACAACCATGTCATAAAACTATCATGGTATTTGTTGTATGCTGTCTCAATTTATAATTTGAATTAATGTCCATTGAAATAACAGTCATGTTACTATTATTGATAACTGCAGTGTTAACTTCCTTATTACTTGTTACCTGGCAGCCTATTACATGGTAACTATGACTAATTGCCCTTTAATTAACTTGTTCTGTGCCAGGCTTTATGACAACTCCTTAATAACAACTGGAATGTTCAAAACATGTTATGAAATAAGCTATTGGCATTATAGTTGTCACGAATGAGAATTCAGCTTATGCAGTGTGTATTGTGACAGAATTGATCATTTCTTGTTATGCATGATAGCTGTGGTTTGAACAAATGTCTATAAACTGTATTCTATGTTTATGACATGCTGTTTATGACAAGTCTATGACAGCAGGACTGGTCATAATATTTGCCATAATACATGTTATCTACAGCTCCATTTGCAAATTTTACCATATGGCATAAGATATCATGTTCTTAATTGTTACAACAGTTTCATGAATTACATATTGTAATATTTGTCATTAAATAATGCATGTGTCATAAGCTGCCATGGCATGAAACATGATAGCTATTGTAAAAATTAGTGTTAATGGTAATCGGTTACTGGATATACACTAGATCACTGGATGTAATCTTATGTCCAATGATGTATGTATGTATATATGTGTACACATTTAAATTTTATTAAAGGTATATTTTAGCTTATAATTTAATGTAAATATATCTGTTTCAGCATCATGGCGATGTTGCAGGAAATCCAGAATTCTCTGCCTTTCAACAGCACAACCAACACCTACATATCCTCAATACTGGACATCACAAACTACATTCTGTACCCCAAGCAAGGCATGTTCTTTCATTATAAACCTGTAAACGCTCGGTTCTGTTACACATACTAAAATAAAATACAGTTGAGTGCAAAAGTTTGCACACCCTTAGGATATGAATTGTGCAATGAATGCAGATGTTCCTTTATTTTACAAATGATCCAAAATAGTGTATGTTTATAGTAAAACAAACAACAAACAAACAAGCAATCAAAATAATAGAAACATTACTTCACAAGTTAGCACCCTCCTATTCTGCCTTCTTCAGATTAGATTGAGAATGTCCTGACAAACAAACAAACAAACAAAGCATCAATCAATTAAACAAACAAACAAACAAACAAGTAAATAACCAACCAACAAAAAAAATTCTGGCAAAAATAAAATAAATGTAAATAATATACAAAACAAACAAATTAATTTGAGGTTTTTTTTTTTCAAATTATTTATTGTTGATTTTTGTGTTTTTGGGTCGTTGTCATTTTACAGAATACACCCTCAATTCATTTTGAACTTCTTGGGCATATTATTATTTATTATATTTTTATTTGATTGTTTTTTTGTTTGTTTGCTTGTTTATTTAATTATAGCTCAGTTGGACACATTTGACGTAAAATAGAGGCACTTTCTTTTCATTTTTTAAATCCAGGAACATTTGCACTTAACTCTATGTTTTAGGATGTGTGTTCCATGTTTTTTTTCAATTCCACATTAAACCAATTCAGCGTCATATTTGAACATGCTCTGTATGTTATTGTGATTTGATTTAATGCTTATCAACTGTTCTTACATTCATTTCACTCAGGAAACACGAGTTTGTGGGCCAGCGTGGCAGAACTAAATCTTGACAACCTCGATAATGTTACACAACAGGTGAGGCTGCTCTGTATATTCCAGTTACAGAGAACAGAAACGCGGTGTCAGCGTCATGCAGCTCATGTTGTTGTCACGCAACATTACAGACGCTGAGTGAGACATGATCTGGCATGTCGATGTGACTCCATCACACGTATATATAAAGAGATATATTTGTTGGCAGACTGACCATGAAATATATCATCTAAAATCTAAAAAATTCTAAAACCCTCGATGACGCGTAAGGAATAAAAAACTTTGTGGCATGCTGTTATAGAAACATAGAAACAACAGTGGACTTGCTATTCCCAAAGTGAATTATTTCCAATAAATGTAGAGTTACAGCTTTACCTCTGACTGTTACAGAGTGCTGACACTGGAGACTCCTTCCATAAATGTGATAAACAAACAAATAAACATCTCCTTTCAGAAAATTCCATCATATCAACAATTACTATAGAAACCATAACATATTAGAACGAGCACATTAATATAAACCCGAGCTGCTGTTATAGAAAATTAATCAATACCTTCGGACCAATCAGAATTGAGTCTTAAACAGCGCTGTCGTGAAAAATATAGTATTTCATTACAGTATATATTTTTTCCCTTGTAATCATTATAACTCTTTTGTTTTTTCTGCCACAGTTTGCCGGTCTCCTGGATATCATTCTCCCGCACCTCATGGACAACCAGGGACTGGGTTTGCCCCCTGAATCTGCTCATGCGCTAGCTGAATATGTCCCAATCCTCGTCCAGATCTTTTCAGGGACACCTGACCAGCTCACGTTTCAGAGGTAACCTGTTAACAAGGCAATTCATTTCATCTCTATGTGCTTACAGCTAAGCCGTCCACGTTGTGTTTACTCAACAGGCTGGAAAATATGACCACTGCCCTGCTGTCAAGCCTGAGACACACACCCGGATGGGACACTCTACCTTTTGCCCTAGATATCATCAGGAATGTCACAGCATCAATGGTACAAAGCATGCAAGCTCAAACCGGTGAGACAAGAGACCTGTGACAAACACAACACACCAAAGCCCTTTAACACTCTGACCTATTTTAATACGCAGTGATTCAGATGGTGTACTCTGTTCAGGTTAAACAGATTTCCTCAGCAATTTAACAGCAATGCTCCTTAATTAACATTATTTCCTGCATTAATTAAGCAATGCCACACTCCCAAAAGAAGAAGTGCTGTTTATCAGCACGGCTGTGATTCATTTGTAGCTAAAAAAATACAATCGGATCAATTAACTCAGTGTTGCGTGGTGTAGGAAAATAACCAACACACAGAGATGAAACTGATGAAACAGAGATGAAACGTTACTCTGATGTTGATCATTTTCCTTAAAACAGCTCATTCCAAAGAGTTTTATTTCTCTTCCACTACGGCAATTTACCAATGTTAACATTTTTTTAAATAAATGATTAAAGATTTGCACATTTTTATCTGTTTATAGTTACATTGAATGATGTGAAACAAGTTAGTTCTTATTCTCCTTTATGTTATAGCAGTTGTAAACACTCGTTCCCTCGTCTCTTTTTTCTCTTTCTCTCGACAGTAGCCGGGTTTCTGTTGCGGTTTTACCCAAAATAGAAGCGATATTTCAAAGATTTGAACAAAACACTATTGTGAATGTGTGATTTGTTTCCATTGAGTGATGTTATGCTTTTTCAGAAAGATAGCCTTTCCGTATGCTGTTCATGTCAGGTCATGTGACTTAAATGCGAAATATTTTTTCAATTGGACATTTTTCGATATTCGATTCTTTATCAAATCATCTGAAAAACCACCACATGCGAGCGTAAAACTGAGCGTAAAAGCTCTAGCGCACGAGCTTGTGGAGCGTCTGGAGTCCCTGTGAATGAGCCGTTACTATCGAAACAATACCATTTTAGAACAAGCACTTTAATATAAACCTGTGATTTGCTGTTAGAGAAAATCAATCAACACCTTCTGACCAATCAGAATCCAGAATTCCAAATGAGCAAAAATTCAGTGATATGCTATTTAATGTAAATAGAAATGTTTGCTGTGATTATTTTGTTTATAATTAAACGTTCATGATTTGTTCATGTAAGATCAGTTAAGGATGTTTTGAACTTTGTGAGACAACGCTCTAACAGAAATCCTGTCTTTTCTCCTGTCAGAGCTCTTCACCAGCCTCTCAGGCGTGTTGTCTGAGATGTTTGCTGTTGTGAACTCCACCAATGTTCCTCTCATCGCTGATGTACTGATACAGGCTTTCCAGTCCACTGTAGAAGCCACGCTACAGGTCTCACCCACATTCCTTCCCATTCATTGTCACTCTTCTGTTTCTCTTTATGTGTATTTTTGTTAGAAAGAAAAAAAAATTTTCTTTTGAAAAATAAGCCAGGTGTTCACACGACATACACCCTGTATCTGTAAAGAATTTAAAACATGAACTTCAGTAACCTTCATTACACTGTACAGGAATAACAGAAGCTTGCCAGTCATTATATCTATAAGTAATGTTACATTAATGATATTACTTACTTGGTTTATTCCCTGATTTGTAAAGGCATGTTGTCTAGACCCAGAGCACGATCTATTCAGCCTCCATGTGCTGTCCGATCTCACTTGGTGTTTCCACACCGGCTCTTTACAGCCGCGTTTGCCGTAGTCACGCTTCCGCAACAAGACAATATAGAAAATAGAAAACACTCCATGTCGTGTCATGCTTTTAATAGATATAATCGTGACCAGGTGGTGTGATGAAGCGGCCTTTCTGCAGCCACCCGGAAGTCAATTACTTTCCTATAAAATGTCCTGATGTCCTGAAGTACAGCAACTTGGAAAAAAGATGCGAGTTATTAATTGTATAGCAGCTAGTCCGCCACTTTCTCCTAAAGAGATAGCACGTTATCGAGAAACACAACATCCTTAGAATTTCCCATGTCAGAAAACACAGTCGATGTAAACACAGACCAAACACGGAACAGGTGAACACAGTCAGCTAACACTCCAATAAAGAGACAAGGGGCGGAGACGGGACTCTCAAAGCCTCATCCGAAAGGGGGATTCTGTGACAACAATGACGATGATGATGGTGATGATGATGATGGTAATGGTGATGATGTGCTGACCCCTGCAGGCTCCTGTGAGCAGTGAAATGCTGAACTGCAGCACAGTGGGTAATCTCTGGGAGCAGGTTGCTGAGGCAGCACAGATGAACAGCAGTGAGTTTACAGTCTGGTGTAACGATCATCTCCTCCCACTACTCGAGATTTACCACACCTACGATTATCAGCCAGCAGTCCACAGTACAACAGTGAGCCTTACACACACACACACACACACACACACACAATGAACAACTAATCCAAGTGACAAAGTTGTTTTGCCTCACTGTCACGACACCTGCCTTTGTAACACTTCTGAAACACATCACAGCGACAAAACGACGTATTGAACATCTACTGTTTCTGTAACTAATTTCAAGCATAAATATTTTTTTCAAAAAACTGTATCCAGATCCTTTAGATGTCTTTTTCATTACGTGCACAATTCTTTCGTCCTAATTATCACGTATATTAAAAAATGGATTGTTCATGTGTAGGAATAAAATTGCAGAAAAAAATTCTTTCGAATAATGTCATAGCAATATTATTCACATGTAGGCACAATTTAGTACAGTTACATGATGTAGCTGATTTCAAAGGTAAATAAAATACTCTTTATGTATAGATAATGTGCATCAAAAGTTTAAAAAATGAATACATAGAAAAAAATGCATTACTCTGTCATGATAATAGTCATAGGGCTTTTTAAGCTAAAGCGTGAAATCAAACTTATATTATTTAAGGTCCTGAGAATAATTTATAACTCTGACGTCATAGCCAGTGTCATTACCATGTCGTATACGTGTCGTAGTACATTATCACCTTTATGCAGCTTTCACATACCTGATCTTCACTGAACTGGAAAGTCATTTATCAAAACTATGTATAATGTAGAATGTAGTAATGTATATACATATGAATGTAATAGCAGAATCTGGCCACTAGGTTGCACTGTATACACATATTTACTCCATTATTCACACAGTATTTTGCTCTGCCTTGGATTATAATTGCTGTACATGTAATACACAGGCTATGGATCCTCAGTGGGTGGAGGCCACAGTTGCGGAGATTGTGAGCTCTCTGGAGGCGTTTTACTCAGCCAGTCTTAATGAGTCTCTGACCATGCAACATCTGTCACAAAGCCTCATGGAGCACTTCAACCTGTCTCTCTCAGCAGAGGGAAATCAGTCTGACTGGAGCGGCCTGCTCTCCCAGCTACAGAGGTGATCAAATAATAAAACAGCGTATATGTGTTTCTCAATGCTAGTTCACACCAGATTACAGGGACACGCATGTAATAAGTAAGCAATAAAACACTGCGTTGAGCTGTTATCGTAAAATAATCAGCGACGCAGGGGTGTGATGATGCAGAGACACTGTTACTACAGGTACTGATTATTTTCCTATAACAGCATGCCCTGAAGTGGTTTATTCCTCTTATAGGCCCACCACAGCAATTTAACAATGATTATAATGTTTAATTAATTAACAAATGGCATTCAAGACATACTTTTTAACCATTTATAACCACGTTATAGGAACTATTAACAGTCGTTCCTTCATCTATTAACCTCTCCTTCTTTTCTCTGTTGAAGTTAATAAGACAAAAATGCAATGCAATTGCAAAAGAAAATGCAAAAGAATGCAACGCGATGTTTTTGTGTTGATCGCTAACTGCTAGCTCTCTGTGCAGCAAAACCTCCACATATTCACTGTTAACGATCCCTTCAAAACCTTTCTCGGACTACTTCTTCATTCACATGTCATACGTGGAAGCTTTGAACAACGTAGGCCTCATCTGTTCTTTCTTTCACGGCCGTCTCGGCCGGTTCAGGTCCGTTACATATGGAATAACCATACGAAAACAGAATGGATCGGTCGAAAGAATTTAAAATATGGATACTTTGAAAAAATATATTTAGTGCCATGTTATAATTTAAGATTTACAGCCTAGCATGGCACAGAATTGGTAGGGTTGTTTTTGGAATATCGACCGCATTGAAAATGGCGACTCACTACTTGGCACAGAGGATTCTGGGAAGGGTGAGCCGAACCTTTTAACTGTGACATGCTTCACATAAAAATGAAAATAAAATCAGATGGACATTGGTATCAGCTGATACTAAAGGTTTTTTTATCGTAAAAAAAAAAAGAAAACATTACTGATGTTTACAAAGCACTGACGCTGGAGACTCTTTCCATACGTAGAACACTGTTTATCAGACACGCTGTTATGGAAGGAATAACACTCATATAATAGCATGGGCTGGAGTGTGTTCTTCCACTTATACCACAGTGATTTGCCAAAAGTTACAATGTTTAATTTATTATTGAAGGACATGTTGCAGATTTTAACATGTTATAGCTAGATTTAACGCTGTGGAGCATCTGAGAGACGAGTTAGTTCCTGCTTTCACTCATGCTGCAATAGACAGTCATTCCCTCACCGGCCTGCCTCTCTCTCTCTCTCTCTCTCTCTGTCTGTCTCACGCAAACATTATTAGTGTTATAATATGTGCAGCGTTCCACGTACAGGCCCTGTGTTAGAGCCGTTACTATAGAAACAATAAGCATTAGAACGAGCGCATTAAGATAAACCTGTTGTTCCTGTTACAGCTGGAATTACCTGAACTGTTGTACAAAAATAATGCAAAGCCATCAGCCATCAATCAGATTCGAGCAGTCAGAGTTGCTGTGGTGTAAAGATAATGAATCAACACTTACTAGAACTGTGAATTCACCAGCACTGAGGTATAAAGGGCTTTAAAACAACCACTAGAACATAAGTTTTTAACATTTTTTTCATCTTCTGGGGAAGAAAACAAGAAAAGAAACAAAACAAAACAGTATGTCCTGTCCTCATTACCAGTGAAACAGACCCCTTTCCTAAAAAAATATATATTTTTTTACCAATAAATTCAACTTAAGGAAAGGGCAGAAGAAAGTGCATGTCTATTAAATGAGCAGCGTGCTATTGTAGAGAAACAGATAATGGGAATACATTATTAGAATCTGCAGAGAAATGTGGACTTATCAGCCGCGGATTTCAAAGCAAATAAACAACTAGGTGCATGAAACACAAGACGGCGGGGAATAATTACATTCTGCATTGCATTCGATTTGATTCCTCACCTCAAAACTGGCCTAAACAGATAAAGTGATTAGTGTTTGTTTATTTTTTAGTTATCTGCGTCTCGCTGCACTTATATTGATTTCGCTTTCCGTACACATTCCAATAATAAATTTAGTGATGATAACAATAACATTATGGGCATCTTGGCAAATCGATCAAGTCAGACTACAGAAGCATTGTGCGATAAATACAGATAACTGACCACAGGAGATATTCTCCATGTCAATAATAATAATAATTATAGAGCTGGTCCTAAACTGGACTAATGCTCGTCCCTGGGATGAGAAGCTCAAATGCACATCTTGAGTTTGTCTCTTTCACTTGTGAAACTGACATGAGCAAATTTGCAATACACCTGTACCTTCACACGGTCTCAAAAGATTTGTAATTAGATTATAAGACAATTACTTGGTTACAAAAGTACATAATTAGGTAATCGTGTACATGGTGTACCTTATATGTGACGTGGTTCTCTTGCTTGAACTTTTCTTCTGGTTGAGAAACATGCAAGAGAGAAACATATTTCTGTTCAGGAAAGTAGTAAATGCCAGAGTTTGAAAATAGGAAGGATTTTTGTAGGTCACGAAAGGCTTCGAAAATGTATCCTTGCAAGTCTCACCTCAGTGACACGAAAATTGAAGATGAATGGATTAACTGTGTTTACATGCATAAAATATTCCGGTTTTTGCCCTTATTCTGAAAAAGACAATATTCCTACTAAGTGCTTTACATGGCTAATGAAAATGAATATTCCACTTATATTCCTGTTTACATGCAGCTGAACGTTGTGTACTGGGTTTGTGTACAACGCACAGAGCTGGCCGTAAACTTGTGTCACAAACTGCCATAAAAAATTGGTATATCAGCCGATTACGTCGTAATCGGAAAAATGCTAAATTCGGAATAAGGCCATATTTAGAATATCCAAGCGGAGCATGCTGTTTACATAATCTGTATTCTAATTAAGAATATTGTCATATTTAGAATAATAGTGGAATATTAGTGTGTATGTAAATGTACTGAATGTTTTACAGCAGTTCAGATTGCTTTTTAGGAAAAAGTGCTTAGATTTAATTATGTACTCATACTGCACTGCTTGATATTTATTATATGCTCAAACTACAGTATATGTGATGCTTCCATAAACACAGCCAAGATTTTTCATTTATCTTTGTTCCATTTTTAGAGTAGGTGCTAGACTCATGCTCTCAGTTGCTGTAAAGCATTCACTGAACATTTCTTTTTTTTCTCTTTTCTTTGACCAGCCTATCCTTTGTTCAAATGTCCTTGGAGAGTGCTACAATGGAGTTGGATAAATTAGGCTGGAGTCCATATGTCCTAGCAGTACAGAAAGCCGTCGAATACACCCTGGGGAGTCAGAATGTATCAGCGAGTCCTGAGATGGTCATACAGGCCCTGGATGTGGTGCTAACTGCAATGAACTTCAGTAGCGAGCAAATAGATAGTTTCCTCAATAGTGACATAGTCACCATGCCTAACAGTTTGTCCACTGACATGCTCATAATGGAGGTGATAAGTAAAATCATTGATATGAGACTGCTTGGAAACTGGACCATAATGTATGATATAATGGAGCAGCTGCTGTATGTAGAGAACATGAGCAACATCTGGGGGGCGGTGAATGAACTGGTCGGCTGGTACAACACTACTGAAGCCACAGGAGTGTACTTTGGCATAGAGATGCTCACCAAGCTGTACAACATGCTAACACCATTTGTTTCCGCTTCAAGCCCTCTACCATGCTACTCTGACCTCTTTATTGGGCTTGCCGGCAATGCTTTGTATGCAATGCAACATATTACCAGCACCACCAACCTGTTCACCCCCATCAACAGCTATCTCAAGCCAATCCAAATGCAACTTGCTCTGGGAGACAATCTAAGGGATCTTGTGTCAGCAGCCCAAAATGCCAGAAGACCAATGCTAAATCTAACCAGAGAACCAGTGGATGACTTTCTCGACCTCCTGGAGATCAATTACCAAAACTTGTCTCAGATACTTTCCATCCCGCTCAGCTCCGATGAAATGTTGGAGACCATGCATGTTTTCTTTACAAACCCAGACCTGGGTATCTTCCTCAAGGGTGTATCCAGGGACAGGACTGAAAGCCCGGTTGAAGACGAAACTATTGATACAATCCTTGGTACGCTAGCCTACTTGACACTTCCAAACAATGGACAAACGTTTATAGAGATGATCACGCAGACCACTGGTCAAGGCTGGAGTCTGAATGATATGCAGCTGGCAGAAAGCTTGGGTGGAATTGTCGGACTGGTGCAGATGCTTTCCCAGCAGTCATCTTTGAGTATAGCTCAGAGGGTTGAACAGATATCTAATCAACTCATTTCTGCAGCATCATATAATGTGGCAAACCAAGGAAATCATAGTGAAATCCTCACAGCCATCAACGATGTTCTGTCACAAAATCTGCAGCAGATGCCAAACACCAGCCTCGGGGACCAATCCATCCTTCAAAACATAATCAGCTCTGTATCCTTAATGTCTGGGTCACAGATTGACTTTGAATCCTACATGATGGTGATAAACCAGACTACTGAAGCCTTTGCCTCCCTTGTACCTCCTGAGGAAATTATGTATTTCAACATTTCAGCACGGATGATGGAAGCTTTTGCGTTGCTCATGTCGTTTCCAACAGATCTAGAGAAAGTGGTGATGTCAAGTCATGAGATTGCTGATTCACTGGGTCTCAGCTTTGCCCTATCTGGTATGACCACTCTTCCAAATAATCAATCCATTGAGGAGATTGCATACCCTTTCATTCTAAACAGTGCCTTGGGCACTGAAATCTTATTCAATCTCTCAGCTTCTAACTACACTTTTGGTAGTGATTTGGACCGAAGCATGATCTTGACCCAGATGACCTCTAGTCTCCCGGTGGAAATGCAAGATGGCCTCCATCCTCTCACATCTGCTCTCATTTTAGCTCTTTCAAATATCTCAAACACAGCCCAGATCAGACCTGCTTTCTTTGACATCTCACAGAATGTGAACGTGTTTCTTCTGGAACACCTAAACCTAACAGGAGATCCTATGTCCATGGGAACGTATTCTGTCCTGTCCACCATTTCAAATGAGGTATGCACTAGTCTCAGTGAGGGCCTAATGGAAAATTCATCCTCCGTCCAACTCCCATACATGCTCGCATCTCTACGAGCAATCTTAACTTCGTTGTCTTTAGCGCTACCTGTGGAGGTACAGCAATACCCTGATGATGTATTTAACTTCATGGAGACAATGGCCTTGGCTCTGAACCACACCATCATCACAGGGGACAAAGCAGGTGGAATGAATATGCTTTCCAGGTCTGTCCAAAGCCTATTGGGGATGATACCAAACAACAGCATGGATATCTCAAGTGGCATTATGAGTGACCTGGAAAATACCGTCAAGGCTCTGCTGATGGTTCTGTCATCAGGACGAGACCCTCTAACACAGAGTGCAAATGTGACCGATGAGATCCTGACCACCATTCGGAATTTGCTAGCCATAGCTAACAGCAGCTCTGAGCTAGATCTGGCGACTGTGATCCTGGGTGCCATTGAGATGAACGCAGATTCTCTGCTAGTGACAAATGACAGCAACTGGGCTCAGAAGTGAGTTTCTTTTCCTTTCATCATTTGAAGCCATTGGCAGTGGTTATGAAGTTTCAATGAGACAGGGGAGAATATTTCAGGTTTATTAATCTCCTCTCATATTTTCTGCCTGGCTGGCATTTACCCCCGAATAACTGCTTAGATCTTCAAACCTACATAAATCCATGACTCAAATGAGAACTCATTCAGGTTCAGGGTACTAAATTGGCATAATCAATCCTGGCTTGACACAATTTTAGAGCATAGTGTGCACAAAGAGCTGCACATGCAATGCTATAATTTGTGAGTTAATAACACGTTTCATTCTTTCAGATTGCAAATGGGGCTGTTATCCATCTCCAACAACCTTCCAGCTGACCTTCAGCTCGCTCCAATCAACAGAACCATCTTTGAAAGTTTGGCCAATGAGCCTCCAGGTATATATTTTGTTTCTTACCTTAAATTTTTTTTGTGTGTGTGTGTTTTGAAATCTCACATTACGCAAGCTAGAACTTACTCGCAGGCTTATTTTGCTGATTTTTTTATTATGCTGTAATGGTCCAAGACAAATTTTCTCATTTACATTTCGCTCTGTTTCTCTACACCATTTCTCTGCATAATTCTAATTTGCTTAGCTCATAAAACACAATCAGCACGGGGCACTGTGTGAATGACTCACTGATTTCTCCATGGACTAGATCTACTTTCACACTTCTGTCTAATCCCTACATATCTCAAACAGTGTGTGTGTATGATTTTATATTAATAGGCTTAATGCCAGCATTGCAAAATACACCAAAATAAATTAGGAACCCAGGAAAAAAATGCTTAACATACATAAGTATAAGGCACTACAAAATCTGCCATTATTTCATAAGCAAAAAATATCTTTATCTTACAATAGGGATGCACAGTATTTGTATATTTAATGATTTGAATGATTTCACAGAATTTTCTTGTTTGTTGTAATAAGCAGATTATTACACACCGTTTTCTCTGATGGTAAAGATAAGTCATGTGCTTATACCTGATGATTTGTGTTACTCCTGGAGGTAACGTGAGTGCCGTACAGCCCATGTTTCTGCAGCTCCGTTTCCTTTAGAGACTTCTTTCGCACATGGCTGCGAATTTGTAGTGAAAGTTGAGCTAGGTGCCACTAATGATTCCTGTTGGGACTTTTGTCAGCACTGACTAATTTTTTTCTTGGTTTTCCTCTCTTGCTCTCTTCTTCTCTATCTCTTTTCTGTTTCAACAGAAAATCTGAATATCCTGCTTCAGACAGCAAACACAGTTTCTAAACTTTTCTCAACCAGCTGGATGAACGACAGCTTTGGAGATCTGCTGAATGAAATGCAGACGCAGGTCAGACCGACAAAAGCCTGAACGAACGTTCATGAGTAGTTACAGCTCTGCTGAATGCTGATTAATTCTCTGTAAGGTTTATATTTATGTGCTTATTCTAATACATTATTATTTCTATAGTAACAGCTCATTCACAGGAACATGCTTTCTTTCTCTTATACTGCAGCAATTTGCTGACAATAACAAGTTTTATTGATTAATGAACAACATATACTTTTTATCCATTTGTAGTTACATTTAATGCTGTGGAATGTTTGCGCAGCAAGTTAGTTCCTGTTCCCGCTTAAGTTACAACAGGAACTACTGATGCTGCCTTTTTCTTCTCTTTAAGTTAATAAAACAGAACCAAAAGAATCGTTGTGTTTGTAACAATCCATTTTCTTAATCTATGTATTATTAATGTTAGATTATGTCCATCATACATGTGAATAAGCTGTTACTATAGAAACAATAACGCTTTAGGATAACGCTTGAGTGCATTTATTGAGCAACATCAAGAGGGACTGATGTTGTCCTGATTAGCAGCACGGCTGTGATTCTGCCATTTTGTTCTCTAAACAAAAAATTACTATAGATTTAGTGACATTTCAGACACAATATGGCCAAATGTTCTCTTTATTTTTGCTCTGCAAGCAGAAATAGATCCCGACGAAGGCACACCCACTTTATAGCACATTGATCGGCTAGCTAGCGCACATTGATTCGTACATTCCTGTTAAATGTGCTTCCGGTACAACTGGCATCCCTTCTTCCTTTTCATCTTCATCTAATGAGCTTTCATGTTTTAAGTCAAAAGATATACTCCTGAAAAAAATGATCAATTGCCAAGTCCTCGGGTGACGTTATTAATAATACCGTAGTAACCGTTTCAAACTAGGAAGTGGAATTTTATGTACAGGACACAGATGAGGGGAGTAATACAGACAGTGAAATGTCCCAGTGCGACTATGTGGAACATCCGTATGAGCACTTTTGGAACTCCTCTCGACCAATCAGATTAGTGGAACTACCCGTGGTGTTACGTAAATTAAAACGAATTAAGACATTCCGACGAATGAACTTAGTGAATTATACAGTGTTGTGTCAGGTCCAGTTAAATAAGGGGTGGAAATAAAAATTATTATTTTTACTAAAATTATTTAATAAATAATTGATTATTTATTAAAAACCACAATGTGACCCCAGTGTATCGCCTGTGGGTTTGTCTGGTTGTTGCTGCAGCACAGCGACTTCTGGGGATTTAGCTTAGTTTGTCACTGTGATTCATTTTGTTTTTGTATGTCACAGCTTCACCTCAGCGGTTCTCATATCTTTTATCTCGTGAGGCCGCTGCAGTAAACGCTTTAACGCTTCCCTGTTCTGACGCATCTGATTAAATTCAGCATGTAATTATCGGCGCTGAAGCAGGTGTGTAAAACCGGGGGGAAAACATCACACTGTGTGGCGCAGCGAGTCCCCGTGGACCCAGACTGCGACTGCAGAATTACAGCAGCGGGGATTCAGAGAAGGCTTTGCAAGCTTGTTAGTGATGGAGTTAGGAGTGAGTGAAAAATATTCCGCTGTTTAATTATTTATTTACAGTTAAATGATTCTCTCTGCTTTTATTTAGCACATTTAGGAATTCAGCTATGAGGCCATGTGTGGTAGCTCTTGGGGGATGTAAAGATAAAGAATAATCACAGGATAAAATGAATAGATAACAGCAATGAAAAATACAATAGCAGTGATAGCGCTGAAATAAACATACTGCCTCAGGGGCATATTTACATCTAGCCCAATAGCAAATACTCACATAGCTGCCGTTTTAACCACGTGAGTATTGTCGACTTGCTGCTGGGAGGACATGTCCGGCTGTGTTTAGAGTGTCAGAGCATCGCTGATCCTCAGTAATGAAAAGAAATAATGGTTTTCTTTCTTTCTTCTGTTCTTTTTTTCTGACAGAAAGTGGGCTAACAAATGAGTCCCTGATATATATTTCTATATTGATCGACTTTAATCCAGCTCTTAAATGATGACAGAATTACTCTCTGTCTGGATAATAAGGAAATTTCAGATTTATTATTATTTTTATTTAACATTAATCATCCAATTAACAACTACTACTAACACTACATTACATTTATATCATTTGGCAGACGCCCTTATCCAGAGCGACTTACATACATCTTATTATTTTTTTTTTATACAAGAGAGCAGTGAAGGTTAAGGGCCTTGCTCAAGGGCCCAGCAGTGGCAGCTTGGTGGCGTTGGGATTTGAACTCGCGACCTTCTGATCACTAGTCCGTCTTAACCACTGAGTTAATAATAATAACAATAACAATAATAATGATAAAATTAATCATCATAATCACCATAATGAAAATATTCATTCATTCATTCATGTAGAACCAAACCAAATCTCTAACATTAATCCAAATCCCTAACCCTAACCCAAATCCCTAACATTAACCCTAACCCAAATCCCTAATATTAACCCTAACCCAAATCCCTAACCCTAACATTAACCCTAACCCAAATCCCTAACCCTAACATTAACCCTAACCCAAATTCAAAAACCTAACCCAAATCCGTAACATTAACCCTAACTCAAATCCCTAACCCTAGCTCAAATCCCTAACCCTAACATTAACCCTAACCCAAATCCCTAACCCAAATTCAAAAACCTAACCCAAATCCCTAACACTGACCCTAATCCCTAACCCTAACTCAAATCCCTAACATTAACCCAAATTCCTAGTTTTTAATCTTTTTATTTTCATATTAATTACACAGTTACAACAGTGCTTTCCTTTCAGAGGACGTTCTGCACAGAGCTCCTTTAGGAAGATTGAAGTCCTTTAATCTATCCATGGCTCCCTTTTTCTTAAGACGGTTGTACACCAGATACAACACGCAATTGTGATGCGATTTCTTTTTTGGTGAAATTTTTGCACACAGATTATGCACACCAAATCTGATGCAATTTTTAAAAGTATTTCACGTTCTGTTTCGTGCTCGTTTCATACTGGTTTCGTGTAGCGACTCTCAGTACTGTCCTGAGAGAAGGACGGAATCCTCTAGTACTGGTGAAGAACATAAGAACATAGACATGCTCTCAAGAAGGAGACTGTTTTGGGTACACATATTGTTGGAACTGAGACACCAACAGGTGGAGTTTCATAATCTTGTTCATGAGTTGATGCTGCAAAATGGGATTCTGGGCGACAGGGAAGAAATCAACACTCAGGAGTGGTGATGGTGATGGTGTTGTTGCTGTCATTGGTGTTGTAGGTGTGCAGTGTGGAGAACATGGAGTCTATTCAGCTGCTCACTCAGGCTCTGTCTCTCAGCCCGGGCCTGCTGTGTCACACGGCTCTGCCCAGCATCCAGGCTCTTCATGTTCTCGCCTCCAACATGGTGAACCAGACCACCGGCATGCACGACCTGCTCTACCAGAACTTAGTCGGAGACCCCAGCACTTACGACCTCAAAGTGGACTGGTATTAACATGCAAAATATGTTTTCCTTCGGCTCATGATTGTAGCAGAATGCAGCATATACTTATTTCTTATTTTGGTTCCTTCTAGGACCGCCGTCATCTCCAACATGCTCAGCATCAACGTCAGCACTTTGCCGAGCTTCAACGTCAACCAGACCGACCCAAGTAAGAGTACCACCATCACGTTGCTACTGATTTACAAGAAAGTTATCGAGCAACTGCGACTTCTGATGTTCTGGTGTCTGATGCTTGCTTCTTCATTTATGTGGTTTTTAAATATCTGTAAAATTTCACTGAGAAAAATCTCTACTTTCTCATTACCACGATTCTCTCGCCAACAAATCTAAACGCATAAGATAAGCTTTCAAGAATTAAGATAACTAGTCTTTTTTTTTGGAAAAAAGTCATGAAATATCTAGAAAAAAGTTGGAGTATGTGATATTACAAGACAAATTTTGCCCTTTAAGGTGGTATTTTAAGACCACTTGTTTAAAAAATAAATAAAAAAGCTAATAGAAAAAAAAAATCCAGGATCTGTTGAGAATAAAGTCCAAATATTATGAGAAAATAGATGTGATATTTCAAGAATTAAGTCATAATACTATAACAATACTGGTACATATCAGAGCAGCATTTAAGTGTTAAATTGAGGGATGTTGAGGACTTGGTGAAGTTTTTGTCTCTTTTGTTTCCTCCAGTAATATCAGATATTATTGAAATACCCCAATCACATTTTATTAAAATTTCCATAAAACACCTTTGTAGTCTTCTATATAATGCAGTACATTAAAAAATGAAAGAGTGTGTAAGAAGCAAGCAAGGGATTCTGGGTTCCAAAGATGGCAGCCATAATAACATTCCAGTGTTCGGCTAAATTCGTAAACTTGTTGAGCAGTCAAGCCCAAATAGACATTACGTGTCCCAAAACTTGTCATCCAGATGGCTTTGGGACTGTTATATTTTCTGGTCCAAAGATTCTCATTAGTGTAATGTCTCATGAATAAGTGGTTGAATGTTTGCCGGATTTGTCGGAACCAGCAGAACGTTTTTTGGTATCACGCTGTTGTCTGATTAGCACGAATAGTTCATGTCATGCGTTATACAGCACTCCTGGTTGATCTTTAGTCATTGTCACCTTTGTGCTATTGCCTTGCCTTATTGCCTTGCAAATAAACATGACTACCTTCACTGGGATACGCCTTTGCCTCCGTACCCTGACAGGATGTACTTCTAGTCTTTCCATGAGTTTAGTATTAGTGTCCTGTCACTCTAAACACCTTGTATTTTGAATTCCACAAAATGTAAAAAGCATTTCACACTCAGACAAAAATTACAAAAAGTCCACACCCAGACTTTATGGTGTGTGTGTGTGTATGTGTGTGTGTGTGTGTGTGTGTCAGGTGAAGTGAAGGTGTCTGACCTTTTGAAGAACGAGACCCAGTTTGTATCTGATGTCACCCGGTACACCAGCATTCCTCCGCAAGCCCTAAACACTCTGCTGAACTCGTCCCTGCCCAAGAGCAACCTGCAGGTGCCTTACGCGTGCACACACACACACACACACACACACTGAATTATGTTCTACAAATTAATCATTAGATTCAAAATTTAGCTGATGTCACTGACGTTTTCTCAGTAATAAGGACATCTTTATCTGTGAAATCGGGGGAATTTACTACTTCCACCAGTGCCGTCAGCTGTTTCTTTACAATAGCATATCAGTAATTCAGGTTATAACTTGTAATGTCATCACTGACATAAATTAAGCTGAAACTCCCAAAATTATGGGATTTGTTTATTTTCATGAGTCATGTTTATTTTCTAAAATTGACTAAAATCGTAAAACTCTGTAACGTTTCGGCTTTCTGAGTCACTCTAAATGGCCCAGAAATTTGGATATAATCTTTAGGTTAAGATTATGAAAAAATAAATAAAGGTTTTTGTGTTAGATTCATTTGATATTATTTATTATTATTAAGAAATTAATATAAAAAAAAGCTTTTTGGTATCCAGTACATACTGCAAATACCAAAATGCACAAATGCCTCCACACGCATAATGATTTATTATTTATAAACAAGCTACTATAAAATTACGTATTTTAATAATTACTCATTAGTTTATGATGACGTCTATGTATCCAGCCAAAAAAATAAACATCAAATGTACTGATATTACCTACATACAATACTGTATGCTTCTTAAAATTTTTTTTAAAAAGTTTCATAAATATGGCAATGATCCTTAGGCAAAATTCTTATTTTTCTTTTAATAAACTGTCTCTATCTGTACCTTAAATTTCCAGTGTTACTTTCAGAATTCAGATATTTCAGAAATAATATGTCCTGAATAGTACAACAGAAAAAAATAGCATTCGCCCTGCCTTTCATAGATCATGAGCTCTCTGGGTGGGAGGGGCATACTCTCACTCGCCTGTCAATCACTGCAACGCTAGCCAATCATAGACATCTGAGAGCTCATGTATGCAGAAGAAGGAAGATAGCTATGTAGGTGAAAGTGTATCATTAACGGGGAGTACTGTGGCCGATCTGAGCGCTGACCTTTTCAAAATAGAAACGTGTAATTCCATGCCCTCAAAATGTCCCAAAATGTCTGAAAAGCTTGAGCATTTTTAGTGTAGCTTGAGCTTTTGTTGTTGTGAAAACAGAACGGGGATGGCTGCATACGTCAGTTTAGTTTTTATGTACTTACTTACGTCAGATGGGAATTCTCTGTAATCGTCTCAGATTTTTTTGACCTACTGTATTTTGTCTCTTCTTGCTTCAGATCTTGTCCCTGCTGGCGAACCTGCGTCACTGTGCGGATCTCTCGTCCCTGCAGCTCGACCCGGCGTCGTCGCTGATTTTCAGCTCTCTCTGCTCGCTGCCGGTTCAGGAGTGGTACAGCCTGGTGGTTCTCTCAGCTCGGCACATCAGCATGGATGATGTCATGTACAAGGTAAACATCAGCGCTGATCATGTGTGAGATTTATATCAAGGATTGATTTAACTTTCTCTTGTGGTTTGGATATGAAACACCAACACTGAGGATGCATTAGCAGGTTTATTGAGGACATTACGTACAATATTAACACCAGTAAGCTGAAGCTTAATGCATAATAATGAGCATGAGGAATACAGTTCCTTAAATGTAATAAATAAAAAGCGTTAATTTAATCTTTGGCAAATGACTGTGGTCTAAAAGGAATAAAACACTTCAGGACGCAGTGTTAAAGGAAAATCATCCATTTCAGGATGGAAACAGGAACTCTGCTTCGTCACACAGATGCATTTCCTTCAACAGCATGACCTGATGTGTGTTATTTTTCTTCCTCTCTGTTGTGTCGTTGCTTATCGGGTCTCGATCTCTTCGCAGCTGATGTTGTCCGGTGAAGTCCAGGATCTGTTAAACATCTTCATGCAGATGGTGAAGTTTTTCATGGACATAATGAGTAAGCTGTCTCCCATGTTGAACCGGCTACAGGAATATTTCACCTCCATCGGAAACATGAAGCTCATGTCCAACTCGGAGTTCGGAAGTGTGAGTCCTCCAGAGGTTTCCTAAGCCGACTGTTACAGAGACTAGAAATGGCTTTACCACCTGAACACAGCGACTCCTAATGGCTGAGATTTTACTGAGCATTAACATTACAACTGTTATAGTATATAATATAAACATGTGATACTGGAGGGCAATCATCTCTCTCTCTCTCCTCTCTCTCTGTGTGTCTCATTTTCTATCTCTCTCTCCTTCTGTCTCTCTCCTTCTCTGTCTCTCTCTCCCTTGCTGTCTCTCTCTCTTCTTTTCTCTGTGTTGCACTCTCTTTCTCCTTTTCCATCTCTTTCTACTTCTCTGTCTCTTTATGAGACTCTTTATGTCTGTCTCTGCTCCTCCTCCTGATTCTTCTTCTTCTTCTTCATGAAAAATCATTACAGTTTGTTAGAGTTAATGGAAATTCCTCAGAGTGTTAGAAGCTACTGTAAGGTATCCCACAGGATTCTGTTCTAGGTCTTTTTCCCCCCTCACTTTATATAAATTAAGATGTTTTACTTTAAATAAATACTTTGAGGTTTTTAAAAATTTTATATTAAAGTTGAACTTTTGGATTGTCAGATTATAAAGTAAAAACAAATCATGTTATGAAATGAATTATAAAACCATCACCAAACCATTATATCACATACATAGAAAAGGTTAATTACACTGATAAATGATAGTAATAGTTTATTTAGTGAGTTTATTCATTTAAATTTAGTCTATTAATTAGCTTCTTTTTTTTAATTGTGTTTGTGCTGCAGCTGGTCAGAGGGAAACGCTCGACGATCTCCAGCCGGGCCACGTTCATCACCGTCTCCCGAGCCCTGTGTAATAATGGCATACTGTCGCTCTTCGGAATCTCGGAGCTTCCCAATATGGGTGACAGTAACCCGTCTCTCCAGGACCAGCAGAAAGTGGAGGATCTCATGACCAAATTCAAAATCCCCAAAGATGCCAGTATGAAAGTCACTCATAGTGCAGCGGATTAGCAGAGAGACTTACCATACAGCCCAGGTCTCAGAGAGTAATGTGTGTGTGTGTGTGTGTGTGTGTGTGTCCAGCTCCATTCTGTAAAAACTTCTACCTTGACATGGTGAGCACCACGGGGGGCGCTGTAGCCTGGGCTTTCCTCAAGCCCATGATCCTGGGACAAGTGCTGTATTACCCTGATACTCCCCTCACCCAATCCATCATCAATAAGGTAACACACACACTCACACACACACACACACACACACACACACACACGCACCCACA
>JAQQZX010000036.1:24418130-24434934 GCA_030068355.1 Notoglanidium maculatum
AAAACCAAAACTATATTTGTGCAACCCAGTAGGTACCTGTCACAATCAGCAACAACTGTTCAGGAAGCAAGACTTTTAAAAAACATTGTTGTACAGTGTCATCTAACTAATTTGTTTTTGAAAAAAAAGAAAACAGATCCAAAGTACAGCGTGATGTTCTTAAATAAATAAAAAAATTTTTATTGTCGAACAAATTACTTGGTTAAGTTCACGGTTTCTGTATTCATACATGACATGGAGACTCGGCTTCAGCGTAAACGGCAAGCGGCATTTGAATCGAGATTTTCTAGCAGCAAAGCGACAAATCCAAACGATCGGCTCAAATGACTCTGTGGCGCGTGAAGCGTTAGCTACCTGCAATTAGTTCAATTGACTCTTTTATTCAGAAAAAAAATGAAAGAACTTATTAGTGTAGTTTCATTTTATCCTGTCACGTACAACCTCTATTTAAGCATGTAGAGACCTTACGAAGGAAGATAAAGCTTGGAAGGAAGTATCAGTGATTGCCAGTACAGCTAGTGTAGTGCTAGTGAGTACAGCTAGCCTGGTTTGGAAATCTATTCCAAAAATGAAGATAGTACAGTGACTAGCAAGTGAGATGCAAATCACGTTTAAAACAACAGTAATGTGTATAAATTGTACGGTCGGTTATATATATTCTGTCCTACTTCTTCTTATTAGCACAATAAAACAGGCCACACCCACAAGCGAAAAGCTACAACAGCTCGTCCTGTGTTAGCGTGAATGTAAACTGACAGGAATAAAACATTTCAGGACTTGCTGTTATTGGAAAATAATCAGCATCAGTGTGGAACCAGTAACCCTGCTTCGACATGTTTTTGTTGAGTGTTTGTCGCTTACTTATTCCACATTCTCTCTCTGTCACCTCTCTCAGGTACCTCAACAGCATCATCTTCGCCTTCCCGCTTGTCCTGATGATCAGCTGGGTGCTGTTCGTCGCTAACTTCATCAAGAAGCTCGTCCATGAGAAAGAGCTCCGTCTGCATGAGGTGACTACACACACCGTCAATACAATTTTGTTTTCATTATCTTCAGTAAGGGTATACAAACTTTTGCACTCCGCTATCTTCCATGAACTTTATTTTCTTGTTGTTTGAAAACAAAATATTAATTATAGCTCATACGTTCATGCCCAGAATCTGAAATGAAGCGTATTTTCTCCACAGTACATGAAGATGATGGGCGTGAATCCATTCAGCCATTTCCTGGCCTGGTTCATCGAGAGCGCTGCGTTCCTCATGGTCACTGTGATCATCCTGACCATCATCCTGAAATCCAGCGCCATTCTTCCCAACAGCAACGGATTCCTTCTCTTCCTCTACCTGAGTGATTACGCCCTGAGTGTCCTGGCCATCAGCTTCCTCATCAGCGCCTTCTTCGACAAGACCAACATCGCCGGGCTGAGCGGCAGCCTCATCTACGTCATCTGCTTCTTCCCCTTCATCGTGGTCATGTACCTGGAGGATAACCTCCCCTTCTTCGCCAAGGGCATGCTGGTACGTTAACTAGTAAACCATTTATGAATTACAGATTGTGTTTTGTATATTAGCTAACGTTTTCAAATGGCTTGACTGAATATGTTCTACTTTTAAACATGTGCACGGTTTATAAAATGAAGGTGTTCACTCGTTACATAATTGTATAGGAAGCTGGTGAATGATAGAGGATAGTCAGCTGATTGATCCTCGTTGTTGAGCTGTTTTAGCTAGGGCTAGTGGCTAACGTGATTTTATTCATTTACTACGTGCATTTTTGCATTTCGAGCTCGGCAAGAGCAAGTCCATCAATAATTCTGTTCGCACTCGGTGTGTGTATTTTTGGAGAAATCCGTGTCCATGTGTCTTCTCTTCTCTTTTGTTTCTTTCCAGAGCCTGTTTTCTCCAACGTGCCTCAGTTACGCCAGTCAGTACATCACCCGCTATGAGAAACAGGAAGAAGGTAAGTACACATCAAGCATGAGACCACGTTATAATTGTTGTAAGTGAGCAGAAGTGATAGCGCTGATGTTTTTTTTTTCAGGTATCCAGTGGAACAACATGTACCTCTCTCCTGTGGCCGGAGACACGATGTCGTTCGGGTGGCTCTGCTGGCTCCTCTTGGTCGACTCGGTTATCTACTTCCTGCTTGGTGCTTACGTCCGCATGGTCTTCCCAGGTACGTGAACGCAGCTCGGCTCACACGCCTCAGAATTTCAGCTCTGATGTATAATTTACTAATCTCCTTTTTACTCTCAGGGGAGTACGGTATCGCTGCTCCGTGGTATTTCCCCGTGATGCCGTCGTTCTGGGCCGACGTGTTCGGCTGCAGCAAGAGAGCACAGAAGAAAGCAGGCAGAGGACTCCTCTTCTCCAACATGATGCAGGAGAGCCACAGAAACGGCAAAGACAAAAGCAAAGGTACCAGAAATCGCTCTCATGCATGCATTTGACAGACATCGAATATGAATCTGTGTTGTACTGGATGTTTTCCATCATAAAAGCAAAAGAACTTTTTCTCTATCTCTCTCTCTTGCTCTCTCTTCTATCTCTCTCCCTGTCTGTCTCTCTCTCTCTCTCCCTCTGTCTCCCTCTCCCTCCCTCTGTCTCCCTCTCTCTCTCTCTCTCTCTCTCTCTCTCTCTCTCTCCCTCTCTCTCTCTCTCCCTCTCTCTCACCCTCCCTCCCTCTGTCTCCCTCTCTCTCTCTCTCTCTCTCTCTCTCTCTCTCTCTCCCTCTCTCTCTCTCTCTCTTCAGGTACGGGTGATTTGCACTCTTACAGTGATGAGGAGCTCCCGGAGCTGCCGGTTGGCGTTTCGCTGCGAGGCCTGACGAAGACGTACGGCGACAGGAAAGCCATCGAAAACCTGAACCTGACCTTCTACCAGAGTCACGTGACCGCACTGCTGGGGCACAACGGAGCCGGGAAAACCACCACCATGTAAGAGACGGCGCTGACCTCCATGAATGCGTGGAGTGAAAGCTAAATTTGTGCAGAAAACTTTACGCTTCAGCACCAAAAAATTGTTAGTCAGAACATGACATAGGAATAAAAAAATATTTCTCTCTATAAATGAAATTTTAATTTCCTTCCTTAATAAATGGTGCCAGTTCTTCTGTTTATCTTACTTGCCTGCACATACACACATGGGAGGCGATTAAACACACACTCATATACACTCCTAGTGTGTGTGCGTCTGAGTTCGTAACCAGCGTCTAATTGACTGTGTAGTTTATAGTAAGCTTCTGAGGCATTATATAACTCTCGAGCTTAGCACTTCCTCCATGTTGTATTTTTTCTGCCTCAAAGCAGTTAATGCTTAGCAAGCTGAGTGTTTTATGGCTGATATAATGCGTCGTTATAATTTTTAAACAAAATGTCTCCATTGCTGCAGGTCCCTCCTGACCGGATTGTTTGCCCCATCCTCCGGTTCGATCGAGGTTTACGGGAAAGACATGCAGTCGTGTACGAAGGACGTGCGTAAAGAGCTGGGAGTGTGCATGCAGTACGACGTCCACTTCGACCACCTGACCACCGAGGAGCACCTGCTGCTCTACGGTCACATCAAGGCCCCCCACTGGAGCAAGCAGGAACTGCAGCAGCAAGTGCGAAAGTACGTAAACCTTCCAAATCTGCCTCAGGTTGAGGAATGATAAAAATACATTACAGCATGAATTCTATCACCGCAGGATTCTGGAGGAGACGGGGATGTACGCTCACCGTCACAAGCGGGTCGGGACGCTGTCCGGCGGCATGAAGAGGAAGCTCTCCATCTCCATCGCTTTCATCGGCGGCTCTCGGCTGGTGGTCCTGGACGAGCCCACCACCGGGGTGGACCCCTGCTCACGCCGCGGCATCTGGGACATCGTCCTCCAGCATAAGAGCGGTGAGGTTCTCCTGCAGATCTTCATTATCGCTGTGGAGAGCTTTTCTACTTCAGGATTTAATTAAAAAGAAGTAGAAGGAAAATCCCTCAGCAGATGTAGAAATCTGTCATGTGCTTAGCACTCACAGCTCTGTGTTAATTACATCCGCCGAGACAGAAATGAGATATCAGATGTCTCGCTTTACCTTTAAATGTCTTCGCTTCACTCTATGTGTGTGTGTGCTCAGATCGTACCATCATCCTGTCCACACATCACCTGGACGAGGCTGAGGTCCTCAGTGATCGCATCGCGTTCCTGGAGCGTGGAGGCCTGAAATGCTGCGGATCTCCGTACTACCTGAAGGACAAGCTGGCTCGCGGATACAAGCTCACGCTGACTAAGAAGGTACTGCGCTGTACAGCTCTGAAATATACTCAAATATACTGTATTACAGGCAGCATGGGGGAAAAGTCTGCACTCGACAGGAATAAACATGACGGTGCAACTTTATGTCCATCTGGAACCAGCAAGAACCTTTATTAAGCAGTCAAATTTTGATTCAATGAATACGGAATCATTTCCTTATGGATTAAATCATACTGAATCATATCATAGCAATTTCAGTGATATCGTCAAATATCGAATCATTTCCTCATGAACTGAATCAAATCACATTGTAGCAGATTCAGTGGTATTGTAAAATATCAAATCGTTGCCTGAATCAAATGGAATCGCATCGTAGCAGATTCAGATCATTGCTTTTTGAATTGATTCTTACTGAATCGTATCATAGCAGATTCAGTGATGTCACAAGATACCAAATCGTTGTCTTGTGAATTCAATCAAATCGAATCAGATAGCGATATAGGAGATTCAGAGGTATTGTCAAATGTTGACTTGTTTGCTTTATGAATCGATTCATATTAAAGCCTGAAGTTTACATCCCTGACCGTTGGCATCACCAACAAAAGTTTTTACTTTTTAGCACACACAGTTCTGAACCCTGGATTTATTACAATACGTCGATTTAAAAAAAATTCTAAACCAATTACACTAAAGTTCAACGCAAGTACATTAAATTAAACTGGACAGCCATGAGCAAAGGAAGAAATACTAGATTTTTTACAGTATTAATCATCACTGTGTTCTCGTTTGTGTTCACCATGTGTACTTACAACACGCTCTCACATGCAACACCTAAAACGAAATCACCATGGAAACGTCTCCGATTTCCTCAGGTCCTTCCTCCAGATTCAGAGGATAAGTTTGACATTGAGACGGTAAAATCGTTCGTCCACTCTCACCTGCCCGAGGCTCAGCTGAAGGAGGCAGAGGTGGGAGATATCGTCTACTCTCTTCCTGTCTACAACTCCCACAATGCACCTGGCTACCGCTCGCTGCTCAGTGGCCTGGACCGCAACCTGGAGGCGCTACAGCTGGGCTGCTACGGCATCTCCGACACCACGCTAGAGGAGGTGAGGGACACACACACAGATAGATAAACACACACTCATATACACGCCTCACACATTCATTATACTCTTTAGTAAAGCAGGTCCTAAAGACGGACCATGCACATTAACACAAAAAAAAAGAAAAAGCAGAACTGCAGCAAAATGTAATAATTATAATAATAATAATAATAATAATAGTAATCATAAATGAGCAAATATATTAATAAATAAATAAATAACAAAGCGTGGTGAGATTAAATACAAACTAAATTAATTAAACACACAGCATTAAATAAAGCAGGAACTACAGCTGACCATCATCTCAAACAGACCAGTGAGATTTAAATAATGAGCAAACAACAAATAAAAACGACTAAAATTGAAGGACTAAAACAAACAAATAAATAAACAAACTGAGTACTGAACTAGCAAACAAACAATCAGTATGAGAGAACCCTAAAACAGATGACTAAAACAAACAACATATTAATATGCCAATATATAAATAAGAACAAAATAGCTAAAATCAAATATGAAAAACAAAACAAATGAACAAAGTAAATAAACAACTAACCAACCAAACAAAGAAAGAAAGAAAGAAAAAGAAAGAATTAAAACCAAGAGCTTAATCAAGCGAATACAAGCAAGCACACAAAAATAAAAATGGATTTTCTCAGAAACTTCTCTCAGTGCGATAGACGAACGTTCATATTGATAACAGAGTATTAAAAATCAGAACCGGAGGCAAAATATTATGAGAATAAATAAGAGAATGCGGTCGGATTAAATAAAGCCGAAATCAGTGAAAATACACAACATCAAATAAAGCAGGAAATAAGGCGTGCAGCCGATCAGCTACACTAAAGCGGTGAGATTAAATAGTGTGTGTTTGTGGTGTATTATTAAAACACAGACATGTATGCAGTACACACACACACACACACACACACACACACACACACACACACTCAGAGGGATAAACTCATGCATACTGTATATGTTAGTGTAACAGTAAGCACATCTATAAGATGGATTCGACTTGGATGCCTGTGGCTTCTTCAGGTCTTCCTGCAGTTGACGAGAGACAGTGTGGATCTTGAGGAGGAGAGTCGGCCGTATACGGTGTCCAACTCACAGCTGGACACAGACGCTTCCCAAGACAGCCTGAACGACGACCTGAACTCCAGCATGTACTTCGGAGAGAGAGCAAGTCAGTGTTTCCCTTCTTCTAACTCCACACCATGGTACCTTCATGCCATGACAACACTCAATAACCCAATTAGGACTCGGCTTAAGGCATAAGAAATACTCTATTTAAATTATGGTGAAGTAAATCCTGGGAAGAAAGGGGAATACTGAGAATCCTGAAATGAATTGCTTGGTGAAAGTTAAAATGAGACTGAGTGAGCTTGTGTTTAGTGCATGTTATTATTTAGTTTAGTGACCCTTGATCGCTATGAAGGTCTGTCTGGGTCACTGTAGGTAACGAGAACTTACAGAGCTGGGGAGGGGTGGTAGGAAAAGCTCCGATCTTTACTGACATTCTACAGTCATGCTTGGGAGAAAAAAATGAACATATTGATGGGAAAAAATATATGAGGAAAAGTCACAAATTTATGGAAAAAATTCACACATTTTCAAGAAAAAGTCACAAATTTAAGACAAATGTCACAAATTTCTGAAATGTAAGAGAAAAAAGTTTTTGAAAATTTATGAAAACGATTATGAAAAAAAGGCTGAAAAAAAATAATCCAATTTTTAAAAAGTAAAAAAATTAAGAAAAAAATTTATGAAAAAAAAAGTCACCAATTTATGAGAAAAAAGTCACAAATGAGAACATTCCGTCCAACGTTTATTTACTTAAACCTCCTGAATGGTAAGGTGTGTATCATCTTCCTCGCTCCACACAGGACTCACAGGGAACTCCACGGTGAGCGGTTTGGCACTGAAGGTTCAGCAGGTGATGGCCATGCTCATCAAACGTGTTCATCACACCAAAAGGAACTGGAAAGGGCTGATCTCTCAGGTTCTGCTCCCGGTGCTGTTCGTCTTCGTCGCCATGGGCCTCGGCTCCATCAAGAGCGACCTGCAGTACTTCCCCGAGATGGAGCTGACGCCCGCGATGTACGACTCTGGCCAACAGTACAGCTTCTTCAGGTATGCTTCAAGTTACAGCTTCACCTCAGAGTGTCACAAAAAAGCACAGACACAGAAGTCCCATTGCGTAAATGTTACATAAACATCATTTTCCTGTAACAGCACACCTCAGTGTGCGATCGGATCCTCCGACACCCTGATCTGTGTTCACAGCTTTGTAAACCTCCAGCACGTGCCATACGTTGCCTTGTGTTGTGTAAGTGATGATATTCAGGATGGTTTTTTTTCTCTACAGCAATCAGAACTCCAGCTCCAGTTACCTGGTGGACTCCATGATGTCATATCCTGGCATAGATCACTACTGCATGGGTAACCCCGACAGCCCGTGAGTAGATCTCACTCTCATACGCCACGTGTGTCTCTAAACTTCAGCTCAAAGCTGCAGCTCTAAAATAACATGTTCAAAATGATTTTTTAATGCTTTTGTTAATGGTGCAGATTAAAAGACGCCTCATAAATCCGTCATTCCTAATACTGTTCCTGTTGATCAGTCTTTTAGTAAAGTCGTGTGTAAATATTCGCACAAATCTGTTCTGCGGGATACTGGGCCATGTTTTTTAAATGCAGAAAGCCTCTCTGTGTTCTCAGTATCCTAAAGAATTTCTAGGAAGAAAATGCTAATTTTGGTGCAGAGTGTGGCATACCGAGCATTCAGGTGTAAGTTTGCTATGCAGCATGTGCTCGTATGTTGAAACGCAACATGATTCAACAGGTAATCTGCATGCGAGCGTTTTTTTCTTCAATGTATATTCAATATTTATTAAACCCGTCTGCCTGTAATTGGTTGAATCCATCTGACTTTGTGTGCATACAGTAGAATCAAACCATTCAGCGCCGTGGCTTCCGTACTCGAGTCTCATGTTCAGGCAGATCTCCATACTTTAGAGTTCTTTTCTTTAGATTTAAGTCTACAAGGTCACATCAAGGTGCCTGGTTTCAAATCTGAGTGATAATCACGGCATCTGACAGTGAAGTGTGATGAGAGGAGCGGCATTCGATTGCACACTCAACCTTCTGTGTCCTTCTTAAACATGCTTGAATGTGTGTGTGTGTGTGTGTGTGTGTGTGTGTGAGAGAGAGAGAGTTCACTTATACATGTGTTGGGTTCCAGCCTGATAAAAACCTCTCACCCGTAACACAGCGTATTCCGTTAGCACGTCCTCTTTCCTGGATAAATGGCAGAATAAGGCAACAGAACAAGATATTAAGCCACAATTAACAACATATGCTCTTGAAATAATTAGATATTCAGTCAAAATGGCATAATATCTTGAAAGATTTGCTATTAAGTCAAAATAATGAGATTGTGAGTTGAAATTACAAGCTAATAGCTCAGAAATAACAATATATATGAAAATACCAATTTACAAAAATTGAGATATTAAATAACAAAACTTGATAACTTGAAATAACAAGATAGTATCTTGTCTCAAGTTAAACCTGAAAGAATGAGATAACGTCTCATATCTTATCTCATGTCATAGCTATCTCATATTAAGATAACATCTTGATATTAAAGTCAAAAAATCTTGAAATAACAAGCAATTAAGCTGGTGAGTCAAAATGACAAGATAATAACATCGAAATAATGATACAGTAACTTGAAACTATTAAGTAAGTCGAAAAAATTAGACGTTAAATTGAAATAAGATAATGAAATAGTCATATCTTGAAATAATGAGTTATGATGGCAAAATAATGAGATAGTGAGGAAAAATAACAAGATAATAACTTAATACATAATTAGTCAAGAAGAAAAATGAAAATAAAATTGGTTAAGTTAAAATAATGAGATAGTAAGTTGAAATAACAAGATCACTTGAAATAACTTTATATCGTGTAATAACTAATTATGAAGCCAGAATAATGAGTCAATTGAAATTACAGCATCGTCATGAGAAAGATCATGAGATATTAAGTGATAACGTCATAGTATCTTGAAATAATGAGATATCAAGTTGCAAGGAATAATGAAGCTAAAATTAAATGGACAGCAGAATTTCATGAAATAATGAGATACAAAATGAGGACTGTGGAAGTCCTCGATGGGAAGTGTGGAGTTTTATGGGAATGTTTTGCTATTTTTTTCACAGGTTGTGTCACCGGAAAGGCACGTCAGGATCAGATCAGTGGACCTCTGGAGGAAATCCCACATCTGTGTTCGAGACATGCAAATGCGAGAACTTTACCCAGGTACGTCTGAGCCATTATTATTCATATTCCATTTTATTGCTTTATTTATTAAGTGATTATCTGTTGTGATTATGCTAATTTGGTGTTAATTAAATACAAATAAACGGGTGAAATGTTCCGTTTCAGACATGTCCGAATCCTGGCTACGACCCGCCTCATATAATCAATCCCTCGTCTCAGACAGTCTACAACCTGAGCAACATCAACATCGAGAGTTACCTTCTGGCCACCGCTAACGACTTTGTCCAAGACAGGCAAGTTAAAAGACCTGATAGCGCTTGACTTTAACCCGGAGTCATAAGATTGACATAACCATGTCATAAATGTGTCATGTGTCCTGGTTTATAGCAAAAAAAGACTATTTGCGTTTTAAGACGTGACCTATAACACTTCATGTTCGACGAGGACAACAATTTTGGATTTTGGAAAAAGGTTGTTGATATTTGAACTCATCAGCTAAATAAATACACACATGCAGAGTCTGAAGTAAAGCATAAAAGTGTGAAAAAGAATTAAAATAGCAAGGTGATTAAAGTGCGAAAACTTAATAACCGGTATATTTATCAGGTATAGGTCCTGTATAGCGAGAGGGAACTCTCGTCTTGCTGTTGGCGCTCTGACCTTCTGGCCTTTCCAGTGATGTGGAAAGAGTTCGAGAAATTGCTCGTTGCATTGAAACTCTTTATTATGCACAAAAACAGTTATAAGTCATACATTATTCATGTGGCGTAAAAGGTGCAGGGAGAATAACAAAATAACAAAGACAAATCACAGACGCATGGTGGGACCCAGAGGAGAAAACACCACTGAGCAAGGCGGCTAATTAATGAGAAATCAATGTGCAAAAGTGCACACTGTAGTGCCCTGACCTATGTAATCTGGAAGGAGTAAACTGTGTGTGTGTGTGTGTGTGTGTGTGTGTGTGTGTGTGTGTAGGTATGGAGGCTGGTCCTTTGGGAACCCCCTTCCCAACAATCTCCAAATGGACGTTTCGGAAGTTCCCAAGAACAGAACATTAACGAAGGTAATAAATCACAGACACAGACTGGCTAATTAAAGAGCAGTGGATGGTTTATGGTGGCGTGGATTAACACACACATGTACAGTACGGGGCTCTTTGCTGCACTGCATTACAGGATTGAAAACTTATAAAAATAGTTTAGTTAACAGTGTTCTAATTGGATTCACTTTGCTCACATTTTATGTCATATTATTTCTGTATTGGATTTTTAAAAATAAAGTTTGACTCATCAATTTTCATCCAACGTGGTTAATGTAGCTGCTTTTTTGGCACAAAACATCATTAATCAAATGAGCGCGATGATCGTGCGGGACAGACGATGTCTAGGAAAGGATTGGTTACAGATTGAATTGAATTGAATTTTTATTTGCTAATTTCATTTCATTTCATTGACTTTTAGCGTTCACTGAATTTTTTCATTTAGTGAAATACGGTATTTTTTTTTATTATTGTTATATAATATTTTATCCTTCCGCATCCCTTTTTGTGTCCTCATTCCCTTCTTAATTGTCTTCTCATGTTTTTATTTATGATCACCAACTTTAAAATGCATTTCTTTATATTTACGTAACTAATCTCATAGGCTTGACTCTTCCTCATATGATAGTTTGTACTTTATTTTCTCTAAAGCACTTTGGACTTCCTTTACTGTATGTACAGTGTATAGTATGTGATATAGAAGTAAAGTTTAGTATCGTTATAAAGATTAAAAGTGATACGGTGAATATCAGATTTTCTGAACTGCTGCTCATGCGGTGCGGTGTAACACACCTAGAGGAACTTGCTATATGCCCTCTTCCTCATACTCCAGTGGCTTTGCCCTGTTATAGTCCAGAGAGCATGAGTTCGAATCCAATCTGAGAGAGCAAAAAACGCCGGTGTGTCTGTGTGGGAAAAGCATGCTCTTTCTCCCATGTCAATCACAGCGACACTAGCCAATCGTTAGCGTCTGTGAGCTCATGTACAGTATGTGGAAGAGGGCGGAGAGCGCTTTTCCCGGAGTGTGTTACATTGCCCTGTGACGCAGCATGAGCAGCGGTTTGAAAAGATTCTGTCGTTGTTAGATTTCACCTTTCTGTGATGGTAGATCAGAATGATGTCCAAATTGAGAAACCATGATTCTGTGAGCGTGCTTGGTGTTATAAGACACGTTATTAACGACCCCTGCAGGTGTGGTATAACCCTGAAGGCCATCACACGATGCCGGCCTACCTCAACAGCCTCAACAACTTCATCCTGAGGTCCGCACTCCCAGCCAGCAAGCAGCCGCAGCAGTACAGTGAGTCTGATACCGCATGCATTATAACATGTGTATTATAACCCGTTCACTACAGTACACACGCTATGACACATGCTTTGTATTCTTTAACGGCGGGATAAAATATTGGCACCCTTGACTCGTTTTCAGTGCCATGTAGCTATTACATAAAAGCTTGCTTCTTTGTATCTTGACAAAAAGTGAAAGTATTGGCACCCCTGACTGCATTTAGGTGCCGTGCAGCCATTACATAAAAGTTTGCTACTCTGTATTTTCAGTAAAGGTTAAAGATCAAAAGTATTGGCATGCGCTATACGGGTACCATGTAGCCATTACACATACGTTTGCATAAGTATTTTTAAAATAACAGGTGAAGTATTAGCACCCTCGACTGTATTTTAGTGCCACGTAGCCATTCATAAAAGTATTTTCAGTAAAGTTATTGTCAATATTAGTGCCACTGAATCATTAAATAAATTTGTTTCGATTAAAGATTAGAAGTATTGTCACCCTTGTCTGTATTTGGCTGCCACACAGCTGTTAAATAAGATTGGTACGCTGTATTTTTACTAACAAATAAAATATTGGCACCCCATCTGTATTTCGGTGCCACACAGCCATTAATTAAAAGCTCGCCACTCAGTATTTTCATATAAAGATTAGAAGTACTGGCACGCTGTATTTGGGTGCCGCAGCCATCAAATAAAAGTTTGTTACAGTTTATTTTCAGTGTCACTAATAATATTGGCACCCTCCAGTGTATTTGGGTACCAAGTAAAAGTTTGCTGCCCTGTGTCGTCACTAGGGATTAAAAGTATTGGCACCCCGACTGTATTCTCTCTGTTCCCTTCTGTATTTTCACCACAGATTAAAGTATAATGTTTTTCCTGTTTGTATTTTCTTACTACCAGTCAAAGTATTGGCACCCTCAACTGTATTTGTGTGCCATATAGCCATTAAATAAAAGTTTGGTACTCTGTACTTTCAATAACAATTAATGTATTGGCATCCTTGACTTTATTTGTTTGGCATTCAGCCATTACTTAAAAGTTTGCTACTCTGTAATTTCGGCAAAGATTGAAGTATTGGCACCCTCGACTGTATCTCAGTGCCACATTGCCATTATGTAAAAGTTTGCTTCCCTGTATTTTGACTGTAGAAAAATCTATTGGCACCCTTCTGTTTGGGAGCCCGTCACTAAAACAGACTTTATGCTGTTACTTCATTTTTTCAAAGAGTATAAGTAGTCACTTGACAACCTCCAGACAAACACCTCCTACTTTTGCAGCTACTGTTGTAGGAACAGGAACAGGAAACGTATAGTTCTAATTTAGGATTTGATGATGAGCCCAGTGGTGATGCACTGTTTTGTTGAAAAGAAAAGCGCCATTAGTTAGACATAAGCAATGCTCTGTACATTTCTGTAAGTTTGAACTATTCATGAATACAAGTCTCGTGTACTGGAGTGGCCAAAGTAGTGACTTAAATTGCTACTTAAAGTGTTATGGGGTCATTTGATATTTCAGTGGTTAATTAAGGAGAATTGCTCAGTATTTCTGGCTTGGTTTATAAATGTGACATCATCTATGGTTTGATGCCTCGGTCTTCATTTCTCATCTCCTGATTTTACAGTGCATTTCCCTTGTGCTAAGCCAGGGGGCAGTGTTTATCTTCTGTCCCTGTCAGGATGCAGTGCAGTGTCAGGAATTGTAATTAGTGGTGCTGAGAGCCAGGTTGAAGTGAATAAAGCAGGACAGAGGCTCCAGCCTTTTATTTCAGCAGCCGTGCCAGACTGGGCCAGTGGCTGAGATTCACCGTCTGCCTGTAGGCAAGATTAATGCAGACCCAGCAGTCAATAAGGGAAAAGGGAGATGCAATCATTCAAATGTAGCTGGTGGACTCACTCGGGCCTGAAACAGGGCATAAATCCAGCGAGGGTTCATCAGGCCGGCTGCCCTGCTCGCTCGTGACGTGGCTCAGGCCACCGTTGTGTGAATGTGAATTGGACATGCATTTAATCCTGTCTTTTTTTTCCTCTCTTTTTTTCTCCCTCGCATGCAGCAATCTCTGTGTTCAGCCATCCCTACCCTGGCCAGGTGGAAGAAGAGGATGCCATGTAAGCATGTAGTTCATCCTTCTTCTGTCAAACATTAATTTTTAACACATGCAGCTCATATGAGTGAAGCACGTACCCAGATGGGAAATGCAAACAGCGTGTGGACATTTACATTCCAGTGAAGCACTTGCAGTAATGAAATTTGACTGCCGTATTTACTCCTCTTTCATCATATTAAATGGGTTTGCTTTGAGCTCAGTTTATCGATTACCAGCCCTGCGTGATATTTGCATCCTCTCAAGGTGGTTCAGAGGTGAGTTCATGCAACGTCACTCACCTGGTGCTGCTCAAAGCTGAATCAAACAGTAATCTTTCGTTTTGATTTTCCCGCTTGAAAGTAGCTCTCGCGTTCCGTCACGGTAAATGGAGAATATTTTGAATCACTGTATATTGTACTTAGCTAACGTTAGACACCTATATATGTAACGCCAGTTCACTGTAATTATTAAAGTTGCCTCTGTACAGTTTGGACCAAAAATCAGAAATGACACTTTTTCAGCAGAACGAAAACGCGAACAAAAAAACAAAGCCTACAGTGAAGTGTCAAATCTGACACTTTCACACAATAATTTTAATAGTGATGATGACTAGAACGTGATTAACGTTCAAACAGAGTGGTCAAGCTTGTTGCCATAGAAACTAGAGTGTATGAATATGAGTGCACTTCTCCAGTGTTTACGTCTTAAATGAACAAACGATCAGCAGCTTTTTTCTCCAAATGTCTGCTGGTTAGCGTAAAACCTTGTATATACGTATATGTAGTACGGATACACAACAGGCTCGGCAGATCAAAGTGTGTATAAATACGGAGAGAAGAGAACGATATAGGTTATGAAGATTTAAGTTGTAAGGTATACACGTTAACTCCGTTTAAAAAATTTTTATTTTAAATTTGACTTCAAATTTGTATCTTTTCGTAAAAACCAATATCCTGTTTTTGTTTTTTGTTTTTTTGTTTTTTTTTTAAATTGATGCTGTAAAAGAAGCTTTCTCACTAACATCATTATCATTTATTCCATTTCATCCCATCAGGGAAAACCTGAGTCATTTTATAAACAACCTCTCAAGCCCTTGTTTTTCTCCATCTCCCTCGCACTTTCCCCATATTTCAGCATTGCTGTTTGCTATTACAAACCCCGCTCGCATTAGTGCGAAATGTTCACCTCGGCTGTGTGGAGGACGCTTGTGCTCTTTAGATCGATTTTCTCATTTGTTCTGGGCTCTCACCGTGCCTGGCCTTTGGCCGCGTTCTTGCCCTCATGGAAGAGTAATAGTGAGAAGCAAGGCCAGAGGGAGGAAATACGCTTGTAGGTAGCTCTTTAAAAATACAGACCGAGCGCCGGGGACTTCTGTAAAAGTCTGTGTCATGTTGAGACAGAACTCTGCAGAACTCTCATGGGCATCTCTGAAATGTCCTGGAAGAATATCAGAGATCTTGGAAATTTTACCTCCCGGAAGATTTCAAACGTGCCCAAAATGTAACTATTTTACTGCGCCTACGTTTGATCTCGAAGACTTTATTTCTATCAAAGGCTCTGAGACTCTATTTCTGCTGCTGTTTTTTTTTTAAATCTTATACCTTAATTGATTCTATTTTATTATTCAATTATCTTCTTATTTTGTCTTTATATTTCTTCCTTCCATCTTTATACTTCTTATATGTTTTCCTATGACCGTGTGTTTGACATGTCTGAGTTAACCATTTCTCGGGCGTCCCACAGAGTTCGCAACATTGTCAACATTCTGGTGGCGATATACATCCTCACCGGCTTCTCCATCATGACATCCAGCTTTGTCATCTACGAGGTTGAGGAGCATCACACCGGCTCGAAGAGGCTGCAGCACATATCAGGCATCAGCGAGACTTTCTACTGGACCATCAACTTCTTCTACGATATGGTACGAGGCGGTATTTTCGGGAAAATGGTACCGTTTGCGGGAAAAAAAGAAATCACGAAAGGAATCTTTCACTACGAAATTTGACAAATTTCACTATTTAAGGAAATTTTATGAAATATTTTAGTTTTAACATTTCTATGGAGACATGAGTGACAAGATCTTTGGCCTTTTCCTCTGTGATGAAAGTCAAGAGAGAAATGGCTTGTGAATATAATACAAGATACGTTGCAACAGTATCAAAAAATAATTATTAAAAAAGAAATGTAAACAAAAATAGTTTTAAAATATAAACAAATATAACTAAAGTATAAATAAACAACTTATTGTAATTCTGCTACAATACTGTAACAACAGATTTATTCAAATTGAATGAATTTTACATTTCACGAGCTGATTTAAGGAGGAGATTCTTAGCACTAGTGATGCAGTAGGAGGGGAAAAGCCTAATAATGCATAAAAGCTAATTTATTCGACTGACCATGTAAATGGTTCATGCTAAGAGCGAACTATAATTTAGGCTGTAGTAAATGTACTAAATACACACAAAGTTCTCTCACGCTGACATTACACTAATCCTGTGGAAATGGGAACTCCCTCTCTCTCCCTCTCCCTCCCTCTCTCCCTCCCTCTCTCTCTTCCTGTCTTTCTCCCTCTCTCTCTCCCTCTCTCTCTCGCTCCCTCTCTCTCTTCCTGTCTTTCTCCCTCTCTCCCTCTCTCTCCCTCTCTTCCTCTCTCTCTCCTGCTCTCTCTCTCTCTTCATGTCTTTCTCCCTCTCTCTCTCTCTCTCTCTCTCTCTCTCTCTCACTCTCTCTCTCTCTCTCCCTCTCTCTCTCGCTCTCTCTCTC
>JAQQZX010000036.1:24448274-24460550 GCA_030068355.1 Notoglanidium maculatum
ACCTGCCCAGGGTGTACCCCGCCTCTCGCCCCAAGATGCTGGGATTGGCTCCAGCTTCCCCGCGACCCAGACGGATCAAGCGCTATAGATAATGGATGGATGGATGGATAATAATAATAATAATACCAAAGCTTTTTCTCAGAGGACCTGCTAAAGAAGAAACATTGCCTTTCTCACAATATTCTTCTTCTCTTTCTGCAGTATTTACTTACTTCCTTATTTTGATCTTTTCCGTGTTTCGGGTTACTTTGTAAAACAAAAGCCTTGCATGTAAGAAAGGCACTATAAAAATGGAACAGCAACCAAACAGCCAACCAACCAACTGAAAAAAACAAACAAACAAATAAATAGGTGGGCGTTTTGAAAGGCGGGTTTGCAAAGTTATTATAGAATGTTTATATAACATTTTCTATCACAATCAGAAAGAGGGATGCTAACTTTTGAATTTATAGACGGTTTCATTTTTTATTCTTTAACGTACACTTGTGATTGTGAACATCTGTGAAACCTAAGACCCTAAATGTCTTGTTACTGTAAATTTTTTGGTCTTACGCTTAAGGGTGTACAAACTTTTGCACTCCTATCTTGAGTATGCACAGGTTTTCAGTGAGGTTTAGGTCAGCGGACTGTCATGGCCAGGTTAGAAGCTTGATTCTGTGGTCATTGAGCTATTTTTTGTATGTTTTGGATTAAAGCTCCATGCAGATGTAACCTCTTGGCAGAGGCAGTCAGATTTTCACTCAGAAGCTTCTCCCAGGATGTTTAGAGCAAAAGCAGCTGCATCACAGCTCTTCCAAGTTACACTAACATTCAGGATTAGGTTCTATATGAATGTGATTTCTTTTTACACCAAACACCTTGCAGTTTTGCAAAACCACTGAGGAATTCTGTGGAATGGGAAGCTACGCCGAAGTCCTTCCTTTCTATCAACTGTACGGAAACGGAATAATATGTTTTAAGACGGATAATGAGCAAGCCGTGAGTTTTGACATGGAAACTTCGTCTTTTAGCGATGAAAAATGAAAAAGCCCCAAGAACACAAGGAGTGCAGAAAAATAGGCTTTAATTGGAACAACGCAAGCCGAGAAGGTCTGCAGGAAGCTCTGAATCACTGCCTCAACGGAGCGGCTTTCACACAGAAGAACCGTTCTTGGGTTTAGGAACATTCTGACAAATTTACAACAGTATGTACACATTCCCTGACCTCTGCGCTTCGGTCATCTGAACTCCACCATTATGTTCCAAGCACCCTAAATTTACCAATACAGATATTTAATGGAGCAACCACCATTAAAATGACTGTCTATGATATTTTCATTTCACACTTTCTAACCTCCACTTATTATTCACCTGACGAGGATAACATATAAAAATGTTATTCCTAAGTACCTCTGACGTCAGGAAGCATTTCCTCTATCTCATGTGTGCATGCGTGTGTTTACGACCTGCGGAGATCTGTTAGCATCAGAACCTCGTTTCTTCTATTAGTGTAGAACGTTTTACGGTAGATTTGACGGAAACAACCGGAAACAAACAACAATTTGACGGAAAAGTACTGTAAAATTTACAGTAAAAAACTGTAATATAATTTCAGTAATATACTGTTACATACTTTAAAATGACACACTGTATCTTCAGGATACAACTGAGCTGAAGAGTCTTAGTCAGGGACCCAATCAGCACAGTCTGGTGGTGCTGGGATTTGAACATACGACTGACTTATTTGCCTAATTTTTTACAGTGACTTGCTTTTAAATACTGTACTACTTCCGTGACAGTACACGTGCCCAAATTTAACTGAGTCTAAATATATTTTGATGCTTATGGGCATAACTGCTTAACTCAGTGAGGCGACATTTAAAATATCCATATGAACACATGCAAGTGGTTGCACATGACCATATATGGCATTAGGTCATTTCTGAGGATGCCTACATTACTTCATACTACAGTTTAAAGTGTATTTGTGTAAAATCTGAGTGTGTCGGATGTGCGTTTCAGTATGGAGGAGTGCGAGGCTCTGTGCACTCGGCTTGCCATCATGGTTCAAGGCCAGTTCAGATGTTTGGGCTCCTTACAGCACATCAAGAACAGGTCAGACAGCTGCGCTTCCTCTCTCCCTGGAACTCTTGTTTAGTATTTTCCATTAGGTCGTAGCTGTAGTGCTGGAGATTAACGATGACCTGTTTCGACCCGACAGGTTCGGCAACGGCTTCACGGTGAAGATGTACCTGATCTCGTCTTCCTGTGCTGTGGACGCCATCACCACGTTCATGCAGGAGCATTTCCCCAGCACTTGCCTTAAGGTGAATCACTTCATATGTCTCATATGGACTCGTTTCTGCAGTAGAAACTAAAGAAAAGAATTAGAGATATTTAACGGCTACTTTACAGCAGATGTTCTCAGTTTCCGAGCCTGGGACTTTATTTCCTCCTCCAGCAGCCGAGCTGATTCAGCTCCTCTAGCCGTTAGCCGTTACCAGAGCAGTTGGATCCTGTGGGTTATAGGGAGGAAACTGCAACAAAGAAAGTGCTGTGCTTAAATAAAAATACAATGCACAGCAGTTAATAGACAAAATTTGGCCCAGTAACAATATTTACGCATAAAGTTGTTTCTATAAAGCAGACAGTAGTTCATTAATCATACAAATCGAGATTTTGTTATAATCTGAACTATTTAAAAAAAAAATTCCAATGTCATACAGAGTGACAAACAATAAAACATGAATGAAATATTATTAAATATGAATAAATATTTAGCTTTTCACTTTTTACCTTGAGCTCATTTATATCTTTTTTTTAATTTACGTTTTCTTTATGATTTTAAACATTTTTGTATTTATCTCAATTTTATTTTATTTAGATATAAAAAAAGCATATTTTTAATTTTTGCATTTCATCTCATTTAATTTTTATTTTTACAAATTAATTTATTTATTAACTTTTATTTACTTATTTATGTATTATTGATTATTTATTTATCAATTAATTTGATTTATGTATTTGTTTGTTTGTTTGTCTTAAATGTATTATTTACATGTATTCCTGCTTGTTTACACTTTTTTTTTACACTACGCTATATTCCAGCATTTAAACTGTTAAATTCATCGTTGTTTACATTTTCATTATCACCTACCTTCTGACATTTACAGTTTATTATTTACTGACATTTCTCAAGCAATTTAAAGCGAGTATGTGATGTTTGCACAGTGCCTGTTAGCTAATCTGGATTTGGATTTAGGTTCTGAATCACTGTCCAGCTGGAGGAGCCAATCACAAACCTGTTGTATCCTCTTGGCAGAGGTAGCCAGAATTTCATTTAAAATCTCCTCATATTTCATGAAGGCCTGATGCCATGACATCGCAGATCCTCCATCATATATAACAGGGGGGATTTTCTGTAGAAACATCTTTCTAATTACTAGTACAAAGTAGTCCTGGGAAAAAATGGCAAAGTTTGAGGAATGCGAAGCTGAGAACTCCCAGAGTAGCTTGCATGATGCTAAACCAGTAGCTATAAATCTGCGGTAAAACAAAAGAATCAAAACACGTCTTGTTGAACATTTCAGTGGAGCTGAGTGTAGTGAATCTCACGCTTTTTGCCGTGTTCCTACAGGACCATCACTCGTCTATGGTGGAGTACCATGTTCCTGTAGCTCCCGGCGGCGTGGCTGACATTTTTGACCAGCTGGAGTCTAACAAGGCGGCGCTGCAGATCAAACACTTCTCCGTCAGTCAGACCACACTGGATGAGGTGAGAGCTGTGAGCGTGGCTGTATTGCACCTGTCAATCACAACCTGCATCGCCTGTCCATCAACCCAAACACTCCTACAGAGCCTGCAACTGTCTCACTCCCTCTACTCCTCTTCCTCATCCTCAAGCCTACACACACTTTTACATCCTTCTATTCATCTCCTCTTCTGTATTCTGAACAGCACTTCATCTATAAACTCTCTCCTATCCCCACACACACACACACACACACTAACAGACTTTCGTCCAGGCCAATTGAACACTCTTAAATACTTGAAAACTAAAATAAGTTGTTGTGATGATGTACAGCCATATTCAGAGTTGAGTTGCACACTCATTGTGAGGATGTAATACTGAAAGTTTTCCACCGCATCGTCCAATCACGTGTGAGTAAATCTACACGATTCTGCAGGTGGATTATTTTGTGCGTGTTCATGAACTGACCTCTAGGGGCGCTGTGCAGGAGTTTCCTCAAACAGGGACGTGCTCGGCCATGTTTTAGCTTATTTTTATAGCTTTGGATTACAATAAAAAGGAAATTTAACAATCTAATTATTGCTGAGTGTTGCAACAGAAAAACGTTAGCCGTGTCGTCTGGAGATCCCATGTTCACATCCAGAAGAGAGCCAATCCGAATCTGACGCTCGGAGAAACAAACATAAGCAAGTGCGTAACCCGACTCTGAATACAAGCAACTTTCCCTGATGTAACTTTTGGTCTTCAGATATTAGATGAATGATGTACAGTATGCATAAGTGAGTGATGGGAAACAGGATAGATTGAAAAGGGAAAAAAGGAGAGTTGTCTCAGAGCAGATTTGTACATTCTCACCTCCCAGAGAGAGGAAAAAAAAGGAGGAATAAAAGAGTAACAGAGCCATGGTGAAACTGACAGGCGAGTCTAACCTTTTCTCTCGGCTCGTCTCTGCAGGTCTTCATTAACTTTGCTATGGGAGAGGTCGGCAGAGGCACGCAGGACGACGGAGAGGTCTCTGATGTGGACGGTCCTGACAGTGAAATGCAGTGAAATGAACAATGAGTATCGAGTGTGACGACTCCTGAAGAGTGTATCCTGTTACTGTAACATATTTAAATAAAATATTATTACATTTTTTCCCGTGAAATAGTGAAGGATGTAAAGCACCTTGTCAGAACTGACTAATTTATAAAAAATTGATTTATAAAAATCTTGTCATAATGCACCTCTTCTCATCTCGAGTAATCAAATCTGCATATTTCTTTATGTGATTCAATCTTCCATTACCTCTACAGTTTTATGAACTCCTCTATGCAAATTCGTGTTAATTAATATTCATTATGATGTAAGAGTATATAAGTGTCAATATAAGTTGTTTTGGTGACTCTTTCTATGAATGCTATATGGATAATGATCTATATATGCAGTCCTAACACTTTGTAATACATTTGTAAGACGTTTTTAAATATGTACGTTTTAGTTTGAAAGGTGTATTCCACTTTATACTGTTGCAGTATCGATTACGCATTATGATTTATTCATATGCAGGACATAACACGTCACTCATGCCTTGTACTATGCGCCATAATTCAATGTAAACACGGAAACTTTTTTCTAATTTTTTGAACTCACCACAACTTAACAGAATATACAAACGAATCTGGGGGTAAATTATTGATAGTTTATAACATATTTATAATTAATTCTAAGTTGTATTTGTATTGAACTTTTAATTATTGTGCCATTGTCTATGAAGGCCATATGTGCGGTGAACTAGGAATACATTCGTAGCATGTTATAAGCATCCGGTTTTAACAGAAGTAGCGTTTGTGACATATTATAATCATCAAACAATAATAAAAATAATAATAATTATAGATTGTTCGGTCATTAGGCACGCTGAGACGATTGGGTGTGGATTATGGACGGATATTATGACACTTTTAAGAGATATTTGTAAGTTGTAAGTAAACTGAGACATATTTTAAGCAAAAAAATCGACGACGAGTCGCAAATCATTCTGCAGTTAGTGTATATATATATATATATGCAGCTTTAGAGCAGATTTGAAAATTCTGCGGTATGGTTTCCTATTATTTAATTCTTGTGTAATTAAGGAAATAAAAAAATAAAGACAAGTCTCTACGCAAACTGGGTTTCTTTGCTAACATGTTATGAACACTACTTCCTGTTTAATGCATCACGTAAACAATTACTAATGCTTAATAATCATGCAACTAATCAGAGCGATGCGTGTACGCATGTGCCTTAGGAATGCTTTATACCATGATATGAATGTGTTAATAGTTACGATGTTTGCCGAAAGTGTTACCGAGCAGCATTTTCGATATTATAATTCAAATAATTGTATCAAAAATTTCCACTGGATACTAAAGAGTTGACTTGAAGCATACAGACACAGAGCGAAAAGGAACGGCTATAAGACGCTGGGGTTATAATGCGTTACACACACTGCGTATATGGCCTTCGTAGACTGTTACGGCGTTTTCCGCCCGGAATATTTGCACACTTGCTTAAACACTTTGACACTTTTTTCCAAACCCCAATGCTGCGTATTTCTTTGAGATGTTATTGTTAGCGCTGTTGTTTACTCTGTCCCTCATCATTTTCTTTTCTTTTTTTTTGCTGCGCATAGACAAGCGTTCCTCAGCGCTGTGTTGCATATGTATGCGCAGCGAGCCTCTCATCCTTTTAAACTGCTGGCAGCGTCGCCGGAGCGCAGGCCCACTTCTGGGCTCGTATAAATCACAAGACCGTTTTGGCTCTGAGATATAAATGATTCTTCAATGTCTGCACATCTTCGCTCTCATTAATATTTCCTCTCAAGGCCCGTCTCTCACGTACTGAATATTTCATCAGCTCTTTCGTCGGAGCGCCTAAAGGCACGGCTCCTCTTTCTTTCTTTCTTTCTTTCTTTTTTTAAATGTACCAAACTTATTTTTGCATTAAAGTAATTTTTCAAATGCAGATGTCAAGTTCTTGTCTTATTGTGCGCAGAAAAATGCTGCTTTACATCAGAAACTTTAATGGGGGAAAAACAGACTAAATGCTCTTTACACTGGCAAAATGAGTTTCGTGAGGCTTTTTTGTCGAACGATATGACAAATAAAATGTCATGTACCATAGCAGACTTTTCACAATACACACTATTAAGCTTGCATCAAGAATGAATTCAATTAGGTTTTGATTTGACGTCAATATGAACAAAACGTTACGTAAGAGAGAACATTTAGTACATGCATATTTAAAATCCAATCAGCTAGTTATGACTGTGAGTAACGATGAAGTCAGTGAGGGATCAAAAAACACTGATGAGATCCAAAATATAAAGAAAGATTATTCAAAGTTGTACTAGAAATTGCACAAATTGTTTATATTAACGCGTAATCGTTTCCATAGTAACAGCTCATCCACAGGGACTCGTACAATGCACGCTCCGCGTAAAAATGTGTGTAAACTTTGCTATGATGAAGTTTCCTAAAGCAAAGAGATGTTAACTTTAGCATGTACGGAAGGAGTCTCCAGTGTCAGAACGTTGAACGGACAGATGTAAAGCTGTAACTTTAAGTTTTCAGACATCGTCAGGACAGCGGAGTTTAACGCTTCTTCGTGATTACTTGTTAACATGACAAGCTGTGTTTCTTTTGTTCATGTTTGTCAAAAAAAGACAAGCTAGTGAGAGAAAAGCTGGTTATAGCTGCTATAGTGTAACTGAGAACAGCAGCGTATATGTTTCGCGGACGTTCCACAACTTTAAATGTAACTATAAATGGATAAAAAGTATGACCTGCCGTTTTAAATACAAAAATGTAATCATTGGCAGGTCGCTGTGGTGTAAGAGGAATAAAACGCTTCGAGGTGTGCTGTTACAAGAAAACAATCAGCTGTTGATTATTTTTCTACACCCCCGAGTGTCTTATTCCGTGCACACATCATCACTGTGCCGTTGTTATAGTGAGTTATTAAGAGCCAAGCTCCAGCTGAAAGGATGTCAGGCGGCTTCTTTTACTTTATAGAGAAAATACTTTATAGACAGCTTAGTAACATAAAGAGAAACTCAAGGCTTGAATGAATTATATGTTTGTCCCTGGAGGAAACCCCTTAAGGGTTCTGTGTAGAGCACAACAACAGAGGATTTCTCTATCAGAGAGGATTTCTACTATAACCCTTGAAGGATGTATAAAAAACTCTCCGAAGCTGAAGAAAGGCTGGGCTTTCCATCAGATGCTGTCTTCATATGAAATACAACTATTTGAACTGAAATACTTCGAAGCCGTTTCATTAAATCGCTGCAGAATATGCAGTTAAATGTCTTTTTGATTAATTGCCCTTCAGAACACAAAATAATACCTTAATAACTATAATACAGGCAAATCTATCTAAAGCTTTATCTTTATCTTTACGATGATTACAAACCATTTTTACTAATTCCAAGATTAAAATGGTCTTATTTCATTAGCAGACAATGTTGGGTTTTTTTTTCCAAATATTCTTTTAAACTTGAAATGAGTAAAGATATCTGGAAACATATATTTTATAAGTCATTTAAAATTCATTCCATATAATATTTTAAAACAGCCTCATAATAAGCAATATTAGATGCATAAACATTTATTACACATCATATCTAACGTGCAATTTCAAGATTCCCTCACGTCTCGGTCACTTCCCGCTATGAAAGCAGATCATGGGCGGTAATTCATCACGAAGCCTTGCCGATATTTCATTACATTGTGTAAATCCTGAAATGGTTGTTCTAGTTTACCTTGAAATGATTAATGTCTTGTTTCATAGTTTTTGTCTCTTGGATTACACTTTGCTCCTGCTTAACCTTCTCATTGTTATTTCTTTTTTTTTTTTATTTACGTTTTTGGTATTTCGAACATTTTTGAGTTTTGGATTTTGATTACAACTGTGACTCTTCTTCTTATAAATAAATAAATAAATAAATAAATATTGCATGCACAAGCTTTTAAATCGACATGCAGTAAACAGAATAGGGGTCCCAGCATCCTTCCCTGTGGTACCCCATATACCCCACCATTACTCTGGGCTTAAAATGGTCCCATTTACATCCACCACGTAGGTCTGATTTGTTAAGAATGACTGAACCCAATTAAGGATCAGTCAGCTAAAACCTATTGCTTTTAACATGGTTACAAAAAAAAAATCAATGATAATTCTTTCTGAACATCCAATTCGATCATGGCAGAAAATGTCCTCCTTCTCTTGCTCTGAGATATGATAAATACAGGAGGTGTGTATATATGAAATCTAAAATCTGATTCTAGCTCATATTCATTTATCAGCTTTTCCATTTACCAGTGATAAAACGCTAACGACTGAAACGAGTCTGTAATTTCCTGAGTCGCACATTTTTATGCAGTGGAGGTACGCTGGTCACTTTTACTCATCAGCCCATTTTATATCCAGATTAATAACACGTGTCAGACAAGGGGTGATCACTTCTGCAGCATCTCTAAGACATTTTGCAGGTCCATTATCTAAGTAAGTGGCTTTAATGGGATTTTCTCCAACTTGTTAAACGCAGCAGCATCAGACCTTGTGAAAAATGTAAACCAGTTGTAATGTCATTTTATGAATAAAACTGATTTATGAAACGTCTGAGTGCTGTTGAGGTTTATCCACCAATTTCTAAGCAATATTGACATAATATTACATAATATTACATTTACTGTATGCCTTTTATTTTTACCACTAGTGGTATTTTTCATATTTCCTATTTTGAAATATTTTTATTTGTTATATCTTGCTCCAATTTACTGCTGATTTGTAAACACTAACCATCAATGTTTTTACTTGTTATTATTTCTTCTTTATTTTTCTACTCCAGGATCTGTCAGAATAACCCAACATCTACTCACTTGATCTGATCTCCCTCTGTGTATGAGCTGCTCATAACCTTAATCTTGACAAGATGACGTTTCAGAAGTCCTGTACAGAAAACGATGTATAGATGAGTTGTGTGTAAGGTCGAGAAATTCTCAAGAGTCTGTCAAAATGCGGCCATCTTACCTAATATGCACTTACACAGTGATGAAACCCTTAGAAAAATAACATATGTATATGTTATGAGTTTTTTCCCATTTGCTTTCTGGCTTGGTCCTTAGATGATATATACGTACAGTATATTTACAACTAATGTGTAATATTTTAGGTGAGGAGTCTAAAGTATTACATTAACTCTCCAACATAGGCACTGTTGCTAGCTAACATAGTGAATGAAACTAGATTTATTGTCATTCAAGTCATATACAGATGTACAAGAGAACAAAATAAAGTCCTGAAATGACAATACTCTCTGCTTGTCTGTCTGTGTCTATCTCTCTGGCTGTCTGTCTGTCTCTCTGCCTGCCAATCTCTCTGCTTGTCTGTCTCTCTGCCTATCTATCTCTCCATCTGTCTCTGCCTGCTTATCTCTCTACTTGTCTGTCTGTCTCTCTGCCTGCCTATCTCTCTACTTGTCTGTCTCTCTGCCTGCCTATCTCTCTACTTGTCTGTCTCTCTGCCTGCCTATCTCTCTACTTGTCTGTCTCTCTGCCTGCCTATCTCTCTGCTTGTCTGCCTATCTCTCTACTTGTCTGTCTCTCTGCCTGCCTATCTCTCTGCTTGTCTGCCTGCCTATCTCTCTGGCTGTCTGTCTGTCTCTCTGCCTGCCAATCTCTCTGGCCGCCTGTCTCTCTGCTTGTCTGTCTCTCTGCCTATCTATCTCTCCATCTGTCTCTGCCTGCTTATCTCTCTACTTGTCTGTCTCTCTGCCTGCCTATCTCTCTGCTTGTCTGTCTCTCTGCCTATCCATCTCTCCATCTGTCTCTGCCTGCTTATCTCTCTACTTGTCTGTCTCTCTGCCTGCCTATCTCTCTGCTTGTCTGCCTGCCTATCTCTCTGTTTGTCTGTCTGTCTCTCTGCCTGTCTGTCTCTCTGCTTGTCTATCTCTGTGTCTATCTCTCTGCCTGTCTGTCTCTCTGTGTCTATCTCTGTGAGTTAAAGTTAAGATGTAGGATGAGAGATGAGATGAAAAGATTCTATCTTTTCGTGTTTTAATGTGAATAAGTGTAAAAATAAGGGGAACATTTTTTCTTTTTAAATAATCTTCTGTTTTTATATAATTAGCATTAGGTTCTTTCCTTCAGGCACACTGCTGCTTAGCGCCCGCTCTTACATCAACCAATCAGCTGAGCGCATTGAAATTGCGCATCACGAATGTGTGAACCAATCAGATTAGCGGGTTTAAACCCCGCCCCCTCCCGCTTAGATACTGGCGGGAGCTGCAAACCAGGAAGCGGTAGCACTGACTCGCGGATCAAAACAAATACGTTTTTGCTGTTTTTTTTTTTTTTTTTTTTTTGAATCTATCATGGCTTCCGATCCTGAAGCAGAGTCTGATAAAGGGATGTGGGTTAAAACTCGAGAGGCCATGGCACATTTCCGGAAGCTACTTTTGTGTTCTAAATGGTATGTTTTCCCAGATATCACCGGAGACAGTCCTGGGCTTTGTCCCAGATTTCTCCCTGTTTACTTCACTAGTGCACTAAATAGGGTGTTACGGAATGGCTACTGGACCGTATATAGGGCACTTAATGTTGTGAAGGTGATGTATTTGGGATTCGGCGCTGATTAGGGCGTTTATAATGAGGAAAGTTCTACATGTACTGAGAATTTTATGGGAAATGGAAATTTTTACATTTAATCGCTTCTTTATGAATTTATGTAAGTTATAAATTGTATTGTAATGTAACAAAATCTATTAAAATCTATTAATCTATTAAAAATCTATTAATCTATTAAAAATCAACCTAAATTATATTATTTTATTAATATTGTATTATATTATATTATATTAATCTAATTAAATATAGTATGTTTAATATATAAATGCTTATTATAACCACTCCACATTTCTACATGTACAGCAGGACATTTGACTTCAAAACTTTCAGAAACAAGTGTGTATCTTTTCATTATCAGTGTTTGGAAATGTACGCTTGGATAAAAATGCTGTAAAAAATTCAAAAGTTTCAGATGCTTTAGATTATTAGATTAGATATGTTAGATTATAATGTGTCTGCATGTTTTCTTAGTTGAATTTTATGAATTGTCTCAAATGTCTTAAATAGTTCCATTTCTGCACAAATTAAAACTAAATTTGGTTAAACTTTCACTTTTTTTTGCTTACTTCCTATTTACTTTTATTTTGTTTAGGTTTATTTTAAGAATATGTAATGAAATATTTTTCCTTTATGAGCTGTAACTTTGTGTCTTGTAGCTCGAGCGTCCTGAGTGAGCCGGTGTGTCTGGGAGTCTGTGAGCACCTGCTGTGCAGGTGGGTTATTTAGTGGAAAACTTACAAATGTAACTAACTAAACTAACAGTACACCATGTTACATCCCACACCATGTAACAACTTACTGTACACCATGTTACATCCCACACCATGTAACAACTAACAGTACACCATGTAACAACTAACAGTACACCATGTAACAACTAACAGTACACCATGT
>JAQQZX010000036.1:24521375-24539792 GCA_030068355.1 Notoglanidium maculatum
CACCCTGGGTGATCCGGGGATCGAACCCAGGACCTTCTTGCTGTGAGGCGACAGTGCTAACCACCGCACCACCGTGCCTCCCTATCCAACTACTTAAATATTTATTTATTTATTTATTGGAGCAATTGAGCTTTTAATTCCTAAACTTTACCCACACAGAACACAAAGAACCTTTTTATAGACCTAATTGTTTTGAGTTATTGCGTTTTGGATTAAACCTATTCAATTTAAGTGACCTGTCCAATAGGCTAATAACTATATAAACTCAATAATGACCAAAATTTGATGATGGTGGGTTGTGATTTCCATCACTGTAACAAAATCACAAACCCCCTGGCTATTTTCACGAATCACTGGAGGTCTCCAGACCCCACTTAGAGAACCACTGGCCAAGAGGCAGCAATCTACCAAAAGTTAGAGACCAGGTAAGGCTGGCATTAGTCAGTGAACCAAGAGCCTAAGGGTAACTTCTAATACAATGTTTCCACCACCATGTTCACAGACTTGATTTTAAGAAACACTGGCCAAGAGGAAGGCATCCACAAAAAGCTAGTCAACAGGTAACGCGGCATTGATCAGAGAACCAAGACATGAAGGGTAACTCAAAACATGATGCTACCACCACCATGCTTCACAGACTACACTGTGAAAACCACTGGCCAAGAGGAAGCTGTCTACCAAAAGTCAGTGACTAGGAAAGGATGACATTATTCAAAGAACCAGTGGAATCATGATGCTGCTGCCATCACCATGCTTCACCATGCTCCAGAAGAACCCAGAAGATTCCAATGGCCATCCATAATGTGCCTAGTGTAGGGTTTTATATTAAGTCCCATATTACATTTACAATCATTCTGAAATCAAATCATCAGTCAATGTCATAACTGATATAACCAATATGAACTCCTACACTTTATTACTTTATTACACATCCTCCTGCACTTAGTAATTATGCTCTCATTTCGGTCCCGATGAGAACCGTGCTCAATGTTTCACTTCTCATTTCAGCCACTCCCAAACCAATTTGTGAAGTAATCATCAAGCTCTTGATTACTTGGCGCAGACATGCTGTAAGCAGAACACACTTAATAATGCAAAATGGCTGGTATTCCCTGAGGGCATCAGGTCGCCCCACTCTAATCCTGTATATGGGGAACTAATTCCAAACTGGGACACTTCTGTAGCAGTGAGATGAGTGCTGGGGAAAACTTTTAACCAGGGAAAGAAGCTCTAATCCACTCCTCTAACAATGCAGGCAACTTAATTTACTGCAAGAGCATGTTAATTTACGATCACTGTGCGTCAATATCTACTGTTCTCTGTTTCTGACTCTGGAAAATGAAAGAGGAGTGGAGCCGTGGGAAGCATCTCTAATTGATTCGTGGACTCTGCACTGCTGTTTTGACTCTATAGTGGTGAGAGATTGGTACAGATTTAAACTAAGTGCTATAAAAAATGAGGTCGCCTGTCTGGTGCAGCAGACGTTCCTGAGGTTGAGCCTCCTAAGTGAATCTTTACATGCTCAGATCATCAGATGGCCCTGTTTCCCACCAGCAAATCGTAATAACAAAACGTCCCGTGTTTGCTAATGTTAGCTAGCTACATTTAGTTCCCAAAAGCACTGGGACGTAACTAATAGAGAGCGGGTTCTATATGATGCTTGTTCTACCATTTTTCAGTAATCTTAGTACTGTAAGGCTTTAAGACTAAAACTCAGGCTTGATTAAATAAGAAAAAAAGCTGAGGTTGGTGATCATGATATAAAGAGTTTTACACACCTTTTTACTCAAATTTATTATGTAAATTATTAAGTATATTTGCTATCTGAGTCCCTGTGAATGAGCTGTTTCTACAAAAACAATGATGTATTAGAACAAGTGCATTAATATAAACATGTGGCTTGCAGCTACACCTTCTCACCAATCAGAATCCAGAATTCAACATCACTGGGATAGCAGGCAAGAATATCATATTGCGATTCTTATAGAAATCATTATGATATCAATACTGTATATCACAATTTTTAGCATACCTGAAACTTGGTTCACAAAGCACCAAGACAATAGTGGAGTCAGATTACGAGAAGCTAAAAATCAGTTTTAGTAGAGTCGTATGGAAAATATCATGTACAGATTTATAAAATATGCCACAAGACAATTTTCTATAATATTGCTAGTGTGGCTATAACTTTTCTAATTTTGTACATTATTTTATATAACAAACTCTGGATGAAGCAGAGTTAATGCTAGAGTCTGGGTTTTACTTGCATGTCCATGCTTCTTGTTCTTATAGTGATCATTTTGATTGTGTTTGTTTAAATAAATCATAATTCTGCATTTGCAAACACCTCCCCTGACAGATCCTACGAAAAAACTACTTTTTTTTTATTTTAAAATTAATTTTTCTACTTAAATGCACTTTTGCATTTGTCATCAAACAAATTTTTGCTTATTTTCGTTTGCTTGCTGTTTGTTAGCAAAATATATATTGTGGTACAATATAGGTTTGCTATCAAAGAGCAATACTTTTGGTGAAAGTTTTCTTTTGTCATATACATTAATATTGATATTGTGATAAACGGTGACAATTTTTTAATTTTATTTACAACATGTCTTGACTGAAAGCAACTGATTTGATGCTAAAACTTTGTATTTTTGAGCCTTTATTTTTCCACGTACATTGCTGTTTGGTAAACAGTTTGTTAGCAAAACTATATACTATCATGTATACAGATCATGAATCATAATGTTGTGATATTATATTTATGATATAATATCGGCCACCCCGAAAAATGTATCCTGTATTAATACATTGTGATAGCGGTGTTTTGTTATACTCCGAGCTCTACGCCATGAATGTGTTTAGTCTCTGACTTACTTTATTTTGTCTTACAGGTAGCTGGGGATTTTAACTCATCGAAACCAGTTCACAGCTCCAGTTTTGGTGTTGGCCTACTTGTTTGATTCTCATCGGCGTGTGAAATTAAAACGTTTCTTCAGGCGAGTGGACTGGAACACCATTTGGAGCATTTAATTTCAGGTGCTTTTTATAGGTGTTTCTCTGGAAGGTATCTGTGTAGTAAGTAGTGACTCAAACACAATGTGGTGTGTGTGTGTGTGTGTGTGAGAGAGAGAGTGTGTGTGGGTTTTACAAATGAGATAATAAAAAGGTAAAAAGAAAGAGGCAGCGTGTGGGTGTGTTCGTGTGGGTTTGTGTGTACGATATGGACGCTGACATTTAAGCCGAGCATGGAGCCATCCATCATCTCACTCAGGTGTAATTCATCAGCCTCCTCATTAAGCTTTATTTCTGGCTATCTTTTTTTGTTACGAATCATCCTGTGCGCCGTATTGAAGTCCGTGTGTTGGTATGGACGCGTCGCTTGATTGAAAAATCATTCATGCGAAGCTCGAATGGAAGCTGAACTTCGCAAGTGTAGAAAATTAGGCAATAACCCTCGAGAACGGCAGAGTTATCCGACTCAGCCGGCGCATGAATGCCCCGAGGCCCCGAGCTGTAAATCTATACGCAGTGTCTCGTTTTCTTCTGTGGGTGGAGATGCTGCGAGATGCACATCGACTCTAATCACCACCACTTTCAGTCTGGAGATCCCACGAGCTTGGCTGTGATCATTTAGAGCTCATGTCCTAGCCTTGGCTCACTGGCTTGGGGATCCGTACTCTCCCCGAAGCTTCAGGCTACTCACTGCAGCTGGCCAGGTGTTAAGTGGCTCCACCGGGACTCCTCAGTGACATAACACTTCAACAAGTAAATACCAAATAACCAGAGATCTGAGCCCACTAACACTGACTTCTACGATAATTACAACAATAACATTATTCAGATATATAGACACAGGAGGGGGATTTCGGGAAGGTGACGCAAAAATTTGATTCGTTCAACAAATTCACATTCCCGCTACTGATATCCTGACTCGCTCGGTGACTTTATTGTGATATGCAGATTTAAAGAAAATGTACTATAAGCAAACCATGAGCTACTGGTTCTGAATTCCAACAGCTGCTGCACTACACACATTAGCCTCAGGTATTAAGCTGCATATGAACTGATTTGTTTCTCAATCGTGTCTCCAAGGGTTTACTTCCTCGTGTATCGGAGTGCATGCGTGTAAACTTACGCTTAAGAAGACTCAACTTGATCGACTTTAGCCCTCACCGATTCTTCTTAATATTGCATATTATTAAATACTTTTACTGGCATAGAAGTGAGTTACAGTAAAATAACTTCCACTGCCTCTTCCCTAACTTTCCATTTTGTCTTCCCAGCTGTCCGTGCACATGGTCTTTTACCATTTAGATGCAACTTTAATAAAAGTTTGGTTAAAGAGACCCAGTGTCTTTTATTAGTCAGCGTACACAGACAACTGACAACATTTTCAAGAAAACGTGTAGAAAAACGCTGACAGAATCAAGCAAGGTCATTATATAACTCTATGATTTATATATATATATATATATATGTTGCACTCTATAGCGGAATTTTATATTCTTTGTGTTTATATGTCTGTATCAATGCGCTAAACTAGCTAACTCTCTGACCATGTGCCGTAGTTCCCATTTTTTAGCCTGACCAATTAGATTTCCATGCTGCACACTGGAGCTTTTTTCCCCCCAAGTGTCCTAGTTAATACTGGGATATTTCTAATTTTTTCTTTGACATTAAAATTTTGGTAGATTTATTGGCTACTCCAAATTGTGTATAAGTGTGTGTATATTCGCTGTGATAAACTGTTCCCATCCAGGGTGCCTCATGCCCCCAGCGCTCCCAGTAGTGGCTCTGGGTCCATCATGACCCTGACCAACATTAAGTACTTACTGAAGATGAATGAATGAATTACATAAACCAGCAATGAATATTGCATATTCCAAAAAGAAAAAACCTAGCATTTGTACAGAACCCATTTGTTCCAAGAGTGTAGCTTTAAGTCTATAGTCAAGTTATACTGAGAAAAGACGTGATTTTAACTAGTTCCAATGCAACTGGATATCATATATCATAATTTGACTTCTATCATCAGCATTACTGTAAATGAACGCTTTGCCTTTCCTGACCCTTCAAAAAATACAGAGTTTTACTGGAATTGTGTCTTGGATTAAATTTCCCTTCCGCCACAGTAATCTGCAGTAATTACTGGTGCATCAGAAGCCTACAATCATTTTCTTTTTCAGCCTGGCCCTGGACGAGATATGGCAAAGAAAATGCCAGTTTGGCCCTCGCCAAAGGTTACCCTGTCGGCTCGTCTTAATTGGAGACGTTTTCGAGATCCGTAACGCCGTTTTGTTTCCCGTCTCACAGCTGGACCTTGGCACTCTCTGTGACTGATTCAAAAAGACAGATTGGCATTCTCTCTTGACACAAATGAGCAGACGATACCCCCGGCATACATAATCCCTGCCACAGACCGTCTGCAAAATGGACGAATCAGAAACGTATTCTCATCTGCGCTTTGTGCTGGAGGTTCGGCATTCCTGCTGGGTTTGATGTAGAGGCATATAAAAGTCATAGAGAAACACTGAATTATGTTTGTGCTGATACAAACGGGTGAGAAGGCAAACAGAGTAGGTGTTTCAGCTTCCTTTATAAAGAGAGATAAGAGCTCAGGAAGGTAGGAAGTACTGGCAATGACTCCTTTAATATATTTATAACTGATTTCTTGAAAATCTGGACATCTGAAAAGCATCATTTACTAGGTAATTAAAATAGTCAAATAGTCAGTTTTCATAGTTAAAGCGAAATCCAATTCATCACATTGCTATTTTTAGCCTATTTCATTAGCGTTGTTGAATGCTTATTAACGATAGCAAAGAAAGCATTTCAGTTTACAATCCCAGCTTCAATGCTTCTTTAGCCTGCGCTGGCAATGATGGAAACCAATAAATCAGACCAATATGTGTGCAAAAGTGATAACAATAAACAAGGTTGTTCTTGAATTGGCCATGTACGGGCAGCTCTGCTGAAACTGTTGGTTCTGAAACGCAGCGCACGCAGCACGGACGCTCGTTTCTCGCAGCCTGGCCTGGATGGATGATTCCGAGTGTGTAGCAGCTTCTCGAAGGTTTTACAGCTGATAATGAGTGGAACGTTGAATCTCCTGGTAGATCAGGTCCAGCCTCAGTGGCATCCGGAAACAATATGAAACACAATTCGGACTTCACTATGCCACCACGAACGGACTTTATCTAATAATTCTGTAGTTTCAAAGGATAACAACAATAACTGCAGGAGGAATTCTTTTGTGTCGCACACACACACCTCTCCACTTTACACTGTGTGATGTGAAAGAAAAAGACGTCTCTTGTGCACCTGTCCTATCTACTACATTTTGTCTTGTTTTCTTTATGGATTTTATTATTTATTATTTAAATGGCGTTTACCGGATGAAGTCTTCCCTATCCTCTCACTCTGCTCATTATACTCATTTTTATATACTTATTTGCTGATTTTATTTTAATGGTGTCCTGTTTTCTTAATTCTATTATTTCCATTTTTTTTTATTGCTATGCCTAAACCGGGACCCGAGTACCTCATTTAATTTCATCTCATGTACAACATTTTCTAGAATGACGATAAAAACATTCTTATCCTTACTCTCATCCTTATCCTAGTCTTACACATTGCACAGCTGACTATAGTGTCCTCCAGTCTGAAATCATTTTCCACTAGCAAAATTACCTTTCCTGATTCCTCTGCCGGCTTCCTGCTGTTATTTTCCACCACTCTGACCAGTTGACGTTCCCACAGCAACGACCGGTAAATGATTTAGTCCAGTGCAATCTCTAGCATGCACTTGTGTGAATGGTGATGACGAAGTTAGAGGAGATCTTGATTCTGTACAGATCTGCCTTTCAGCCTTACCAGTCAGTGGTTTAGAAGGCTGAGTATTAATACCTATGACATTCCTGTAAAGAAACTGGCTTCAGAATCAGCAATATGTCATGATCCTGCTAAAATATCAACATACTGTATGCCAGCGGTCACAAAAATTTGTTTAAGCTTTTTGGAATGACGTACTATTGGGGAATAATAGAAGACGTGTTCTGTGACTTCACCAAATTTGTGGCCAATAAAATCTATTTTTTATTCAAAACCACTTACTTTGTCCACTGTTTTTTAGCTGTTGAAGCACATGAGAGGACGCATGTCGGACAACACCGCTTTCGAAATCCGCCAGATTTAGAGCAACACTCAATGCAAAAATTCAATTAGGACATGATTCAATGCCTCTGTATAGGAATACGCACTGCATTCAGGAAAACTACGAATTCTGTATTTTCCCACTTCCTACCTCAAGATTAAACGTCTAAGGATGGAAAACATGGCGCTCATTAAGACAGAAGCTTTTCAGTGGGTTATATCAAGTCTTTACATTTTCTTCTTAGAATTAATAAAACATAATAATGTATAATTTGAATGAATTCCACAAAAAGAAACTCACCCATCCAACGCACCTCCTGCATTTTTTTTTTTTTTTTTATAGCAACGTGAACAGAAACGTAAATGTACCTAAAATATGTAAACATACAACCATGTTGAAATCGCAACTCTTGAGAAATGTTAACTTTCCGAACAGGAACTGGAGTCGAAAGGCTGTTTCGAATACATTTGAAGTCTTCAGCAGGCATCAGTTTTGATCATTGTTGACACGCCCTTTTACCCTGCGCTGAAACCCCTTCTGAAGATAAACATCCACTAGGGAATGTCAATGTGTCTTTAGAGAGAAAGATTCAATTTGAATTTTTTAATCAAGACCAATAAAGCTCACAAGCCCACGGTAAAACCAGAAATCCAATTCTGCATAAAAAAAAAAACCCAACCTGCTATTGTTCATGATTCTTTTCTGGAGTTTTTGATTCTGTTCGACTTTTTCGGAAGATAAACAGAGCTGGGATCAAGTCCCAATCCAGGTTGCAGCAGATCTGCATCGGGTTATGAGGGAAAATGCTAAAACCACGGCATGCATGATAATACACAGCTAATCAGCCTCATGATTTACACCACGGGATGAATTACGTGTTAGATTGAGGGAGTTGATCCCAAAGCCCCTAATTAGCAAAATAGTCCTGTACTTGGCCACACTGCCCAAGCTAATTATTTAATGCAGCCTTCTTGTTAGCCGGCTAAAAGCCTTGTTAAAAATGCCTCTGCCAACGTGGGTTTAAATATTTTATTCAGGTTTGAGATTTAATATTTTAATAAGATATATCTGTGTTGCTAAAGATTTTATTAACATTTTGATTCAACACATTACAGGAAGAAACAAAACAAACAAAAAAAACTTATATCAAAACGTAACAGAAGAAAAGGTTAATTTCACAGTTTCAGGGAGGGGACCGTACCAGTCAAAAGTTTGTACACCCCTACTCATTCATAGGTTTTTCTTTATTTTGACTACTCTCTACGCTGTAGAACAATACTGACGACATCAAAAGACACATACAGTATGAAACAAATACGGAATTATGTGATAAACAAAAAAAGTGCTTTTTTAATATTTTTGATTCTTCAAAGTAACCAGTGTTCACCCTGATGAAGCTTTGCACACTATCTGCATTATCTTAACCAGCTTCGTGAAATCGTCACCCGGAACGATTTTCAGTTAGCAGGTGTGTCAAAAGTTCATTAGTGACTTAACCTTCTTAATGTGTTTGAGATTAGCAGTTAGTGGATTTTATTGCTAAAATTATATTAAAATATAAAACCTACAACGTACCTTCATTATTTTCTTGCACTCCAAATACGTACATCGATACGTCTTACCATTTTTTTCTAGTGTGTCGCACTGTTACCGAAAAATCCTTGACGTCCAGCATTAATGGCGTGTTATGTCCGTGTCACGGACGCATCGGGACGCATTAGCGTTTACACTACTGCTGCTGCTTTAATTACATTTCAGTTCTAATTATTGGAATTCAATTAGGATTATATATGAGGAAAAAGCTGAGCAAGCAAGAAAGAAGTTACAACAAGCACAGTTTCGTGACCTGATGTTAACTATGTCAAATATAAGCCCCGCCCACTTCTGAAAACTTCTTTGCATCCGAAACAAACGCTACTGCAGAAATTACTTGAAAGGATGTCTTCGAATGCAGCCGTACTCCTTAGACGTTTCTTTTATTTTCAAGCATAAACACAAATTACGGCACGACCTTCAGCTGTTTTTCATGCCAGGAATTTGATCAAATGTCACTCAGATCTAGTAACATGGTGAAAAATTAGCAGCTGTTAGTGCCAAAGCTGAAATATTAACCTAATCAAACGTGTCACTTTGATCAAGGATTATAATTTTGAAAGAAGTAAAATTTTCTGTTAGATCATTCAGCACAGGGGAAAGAAGCACTTAAAGAAATGAAAGTTCTCCCTCAGTGATTGCCAAGAGGCTCATTAACTTTGGGAAGCGTCTCTTGCCTCGTGAAATTAGTTACATTTAATGTTGATGAAGTGAAATTTACGCCATATAAATAAGTAATCTGAGGAGACACTGAACCTTGCACTAGCTGTTGTATATTTGTGTGTAAGTTGTGTACTGGATCGCAGAGTGAAACTCCATTTCCGACTTCCCTCCGGCTTTTTCCCTTCACATTATTCCACTTTCCGCATCCCGAATGCATTAAAGGACGCCATGTTATGACAAAAACCCACATGGCTGAGTTTCACTCCCGGGTCACATGTACAAATCTTTCCTTGCGCCAAGTTTTTGTAAAGCTACTACGGACATGTTAATAATGCATAAACGTGCAGCGCTAGTCAGCGTTTTTAATATTTTAGCATACGCAATATCATATAGTTTCTTGTTTTAGACGAATGCTAAGCAAAATGAAATCCTGCGTCATGTCAAGGGAAATTCTGTCAGTATGAAATATTAACTTGGCATTTTTCATTCACGATAGCAAAGTTAACTTAGGAATAAAAACTCTGTGTCATCCATGTCAGGAAAATAAACAAGATTGTTGATAGTGTGTATCGGTATTGAATGTCTTTGCCTGGAATGTTGGATTTAGTATTCTTTGATCCATATTTGACGTAATGATGTGATTAGCTTGTGATGTTTGGACATGACATTGTTTTATATAAAATTCAGGATGCGCATTTACGGAAGCCCTAAGAGGCCATGAATTTACACTTACTTTTTTTATTTGGCTGTTCAATTATTTTTATTTTTAAATTTTTTTTATTTTTATCGCGATCGTCAGTATCACGGCATAACAAAACATCATATCTCTCTGATAACGACATGATTTTACCAGCAATCCTGCATCTCCTGGTCATCATCTCCTCTCCATGGCGACGCCTTGTGCCTCGTGGCTGGTCAGTGATGTAGTTCACGACAGAATCAGGCTCGCTTTAGAATCAGCCCTCGACAAAGCTAAAGTCTTGCTAACTGCCCTTTTAAACGACACACACTAATGTGAACATTGTAATGGCAAGACGTAAAGCTATCTCAGCCTGTATCAGGCCTGGTTTGAACAGAAATGTGATGCGCTGAGCAATATATTCCTGCTTTTCTGACAGTGCTGCACGGAATGTTAGTCAATGACTCGGTAATGTTTTTAGAAAAAGTGTTATTTCGAGATCTCGAGAAAATTACGGCGAGTTCACGGGAAAACGATGATTTGTTATGTCGCAATAATGATATAAATAACTCGAGAGCACAAGACAACAAAACAAATACCTGGTTATCACGAGAAAACAACATTTATATCGTCATAATGACAAATAACCTGAGATCACGAGAAAAAACGAGAAATAAAATCCATGGACTTACTTAGAAATGATCTTAATTCTTAGTAAAACTTAGCTATGGAAAGTTACGTGGGCGGAGCTAGCGCTTGTATTTGAATATGACAAATCTAATGCCGTTGCCTGTGTTTGCTCAAATTTGCACGAATTTCCCTTGAGATTAGCATTAGTATTTCAACCTATAAGGAGTAGAAGAGTCCGTGTCATGCTGATATAGGAAAAGAATCCACAGTGAGCGATGCGATGAAGCGGCGTTACTCTTCACATCACAAAACTGATTATTTTCCTACAACGGCATGTTCCGGAACGTTTTATTCCTCGACTCTCACAGCAATCCTTTTGATTTATTAAAAAAACCCGACACATTATAGTTTTTATCCGTCCATAGCAGCAGTAAACAGTCATGCCCTCATCAGTCTCTCCTTTTTCTCTTTCTTGAAGACAAAAAAAAAAAATGCAGCTTGTCCAGTTACAAAGCATCCGCCTCCGTTTTCCTTCATTTATGCAGAGAAAGAGTGCGTAGTTGTGTTATAAAAGAAACATTTTGTAGCAGGGCGTTCAAGCTGTCGCCCTTTTAATCTTTCCGATAACTGACCAGAACAAGGTTTCAGACTACACAACACGATCAGCACTATAATACTGAGAAGTGGTGTTTATTTACTCGGATATGTGCTCACTAACCCTGTTGCTGGACTCCTTTCTTCAGTTCCAGCTCTAATCTAACAGAGCTGATAGAGCGGTTAATCATGCAGATGGATTATCTTAGAGCAGGAGTGGTGGATTAAGTCTGTGGAAACAGGAGCTAGTGATCACTGGCGTGTATCAAGCTTCGCTCCTTCCTGCAGCTGATGAATTCTTATAACATTTACATCATTTAAAATCACATTCCAGTTGGGTGTTGAAGAGATCCGGCATGAAGATTATCCGTTCCAGAGACTTCATCGAGACGCCACCTGTGGTACACTCTTAAGGTCTTAACATGGATCTTGAGCTCATGGATGCAGAGTAAATTCGAAAGTTTGGGATTTATGGAGAAGATACTACTTGGACAGACAAAGATCTTCTTGGACAATCCATCACCAGTCTAATGTAACCAGTGTAAATGGCTGATATGACTGAAAAACATGTATCAAATATTTGCAAACTTGATAACATCTATAAAAATGTGAAAGCTGTAACAGTTACAGAAACCCTGAACTGCAAAAAAGTGTCTTTCTTAAGTGGTAGAGCATTATTGTGACTCATCAGTTCAAGATATTATCAAGTTATTATTTTAATTTGCAATGTTATTATTTTGACGTAATAGCTCATTATTTTGACTTTATATTTTATTATTTTGATCCTTACTTTGACATACTAAGTTGTTATAGTGACATTATTCTGACTTACTAAATCATTATTTTGACGAAATATCTCCTGAGTGACTTACAAAGTCGTTATTCTGACTTACTAAGTTGTTATTGTGACATAGTATTTAGTCATTTTGACAAAGTAAGTCATTATTTTGACTTCGTATCTCATTATTTTGGCTTACCAAGTCATTAGTTTGATTTACAACTAGTTATTTTCACTGTCTTAGTCTGAGTTTTGACCTTGTATCTGCTTATTTTGACTTAATAACTCAACATTTCAACATATCTTGTTATCTTAAACGAAATGTTAAAATGTAAAAATGTTACTTTGACAATTTCGATTGTTATTTTGGTATATAATAAGATGCGAAAACAAAATAACGACCTAGTCACTCGTTATTTTGACACACTTAGCCTAATTAGTAATTTTGACACACTTAGCCTAAGCAAGGTCTTGAAATAACGAGTTACTAATTTAAATAAATGACAGAGCACTTGAAAAACATTACACCTTGCACTTCAGGGCTTTCATAAACGCTTTACGGAGGATTTGTGTCTTTCAAATGAACAGAACGTGCTCAATATCATCATGGTTGGTTATTGTGTCCAATATATTGTGTCCTGCAATGCCAATTGCCAGTTCTATTGTATTTTATAATTTTTACACTGTTTCAATATTTCTCATTGCTGTTAATCTATGTTGCACTGGACCACAATTACAGGATGTGCTTGTGACAAGTTTCACGTTTAGTTTGGTTCTTCCTGAAGTCTCCTGAACTCCACGCAGGTGATTTTAACAATGTGAATGGACAGCTCAGGAAATCATCCTAAGCACTCAATTCTGAATAAGAGAAATTATTTCCCCATGTAAATAATGATATAAATGTTGGACTTAAGTTGCGGACTCTGAATATGAATACGGCTCTTTGATTTTAGGCAACGTGAAGATGGAAATGCTATTAATAAGAAGAGAACGTCCTGCAAAGTAGAAGGAGGATGCTCTTAGCTTATTCATTCACGAGGCATTAATGCATGAACAAGGACTTCTGAAGAGTGTTCTGGCAGATTGGAAAACTGTTCATCAAAGCTAGGCTGAATGCTGAGGCATGTGTTCGAGACTGACAGGCCTCTTTAGATACGTCGAGTGCTTCTGTGCGTGATTGATTGGTTGCCATCTCGATGAGATCAATATAAACAAGCTAAATTTAAAACAAGGAGAAATATGCTCACTGATAGAAAGCAAATGGATTACCGTGTCAGGCGAATTGTTGCTCATTGCATGGACACGATAGAGCTGCTTTTTACGTGATAGATGAGAATTAGATAGGCTTCACACGTGGGCACACTGCAAGGGTGACGTGATGTTAGTCTGACTGTGTGGTGATTGCCCAAGTCACACGGCACAGACGCCACACTTCCAATTGACTCAATTTAATCAGGTAGGCTCAAGTGTCTGGACCATTTTCAGGACCTGCATTAGGCTTAATTACATGCTAACGTCTATTATTAAAGAATAAAAATACTAGGAGTGGGTTTTTTTTCTATTCACCAAGTTCCTTATTTTATCAGTTTTAAGTGTTTCATGTTAATAGAGCTGCAGGTCATTTTCACATTGTGTTCAGATGCCTGGATGTGCACAGAAAGAGCTTCTTCGGGGGATTTGATTTTGATGGAGCTATAAAATAGAATTTTGTGGTCCATTCATTCATTCATCTTCATGAACTGCTTCATGGTTGCGGTGGATCCGGAACATCTCCCACAAACTCTGAGTGTGTATCAGTACTATACCCTGAATGGGACACACAATTACACCTACGGGCAATTTGGGGTCACCAATCTACCCACTGGCATGTTGGGGAAGTGCGACTAAACCAGACAACCAGAATCTCACCTCCAACACTCTCTTTAAACCTTTTTAATCAGCCTTCCACCCTCTTCATTGTACTGAGACTGCCCTTCTAAGAGTCACTAATGAGCTCCTTTTTGCTGATGCTGTTGATGTTGTTTGCTTATTCTGTTAGATCTCAGCACAGATTTTGACACTTTTTTTGGACACCCTGCTCTTCCATCTTTCTTTGATAGGTATTTCTGGTCTGACCAATGTTTGGTGCGCGTCTCACCTTTCAGATACGTAGACACCACCATCATTACCAGTAACCATTGGTAATCACAAATCCTCTACTGCCCCATCAGACAAGGTGCCCCTTAAGGAGCTGCCCTTGGTCTGCTTCTTTTCACTATATACGCGTTCCCTTAGCCCGCTCATTCGCCTTAGCTTCCAGTGTTACGCAGATGACACTCACATTTATCACAGTACACCAAGATTCACCACAGCTCCTCCTCCGTCCTCTTTATATTTTATAATGCAAAATCACAGAGGGCCACCAATTTTCTTAACCCTGGCAAACCAGAAATCTTACTTGTCTCTGCTAAAGCTCCAAAATTCTGATAAACATTGATGGTGTCACTGTTAAACCCTCAAAAAATCTCACGAGAATCTTTGAAAATACATTTTACATCATTTCACTCAAAAAGACTGCTTTTTATAAGGTCTGTAACACTTTGACCCACGGTTAGCTTGAAGGATGCTGGTTCATACTTTCAGAACCTCACACTTAGTTCTGTTCTGTTGCAGTTTTCACTCATAAAAACATTCAGCATACGTTACACCCATCCTCCATCAGCTACCTGTTTCGCAAAGAAGTGACTACAAGGTCCTACTTCTCACTTCCAAAGCACTACATGGCCTCCAGCATGACCCCACCGTATCCCTCTGAGCTGCTATTCTCAGATGCACCAATTCTGGTTTGCTGGTAGTGCCAAAGACCAGACTGACATCGATGGGGCAGATACTTTAGTGCCATGGCGCTCAAACTATGGAAGACAACCTTGAGCATTAGAAAGGTGCATACATACATGGTAAAATTGGTGACCATTACAACGGTCATTTTGATAAAGCAAAGTGTTCAAATGGACCATCTAGAATACAAAATGAAGCAGATTGTAAATTGAGGTTTTATAAGGAGTAAAAGATTTTTAAAAATAAGCAAGACACGAAAATTTGAAAAGAACCAATTTCAGCATCTCACCTTGAACTCCTCCAGTATTTTGTACGTCTTGCCCCTGTACTCGCAAAAGTTCTTGAGCTCTTTGCACTCGGGGCAGCAGCCGTTGTGCTCCACCTTGGTGCACTTGGGGTGGATTTTGGGGCACTCGGGCTGGTCGCACACAGGTCCATCCTCGGTGCACACGCACGGGCAGTTCGAGTGGCCGGGGAAGAAGCGCTCGCCGAGCTTGTAGACGAAGCCGCTGTCGTCCACGCAGCCTTTCCCGCGGTAGTCGTCGAACAGCACGTCGTTGGAGTTGCGCTCAGCCTCGTCGGCTGCGTAGTCCTCGGGAACGAGGGAGGCTGAAGACACGGAGGCGGTCAGGGCGAGCAGGAGCATGCAGCTCACTCCCAGGAGACGGCCCATCCTGCGCCACGCCAGGCCTGCAGCAAAGCAGAGCGGAAGCATTTCTTTATTCCACGTCCAGAACATTCTGGATGTCCTTTAACATGGTGTTAAGGCCAGCATAATAATTATGAGCCTAACTGTGCAGTGAGTAAAACAAGTGCAGGGATTAACTGGTCATAAGTGATTACGTATTGACCTAACGTATTGGATTTGTAATCTGATCCACTTGCATATTTTCTGGCTGATGTGACATGCAGAGTATTTCACCTGCATACATGATGGAAGTTGTCATTACTCATTACAATGAAAAGTTATGAAGGTTAATGGAAAAAAGCTTATGAGCATTGTTAGGGTTTGTTCCACTTCTTACGACTTATGAAAATCCAAACCAAACCAAACCAAACAATAACATGATGTGATGAAATGAAGTTACTGTTACCACCCTGCAGTGGATTATTTTCCAAATACAACACGTTTTTTCCTCTTATATCACAACAAATGGCCAACAATGACAATAATCTATTTATTAAAGGATGTCATGCCATACTTTATCCGTTTATAGTTGCATTTAATTTTGCGGAACAGTAAAGCTCAGTAATGCCGGGATCAGACTACATGATATTATTGTCTTTCACAATGGTCCCCTTGACAGATTATGCAATCATAGAGCCATACAGCTTACAAGTTTGACCCCGACCATCATCATTCACGTCCTTGCGTGTCGTTGGTGAGGAGGGTCAAGAAATTGTCAATCATGGCTACAGAAGGGACGTCAAAGAACACGTCGTAAGAGTTGACGAGAAAATACAAACAACTCTGACTTTTTGTTGGGGTGTCGTGGGGCATCCTGTTCTTTGATTATGTCATACTACAAGGCCTGTTTGTTGTTCCCCACATTCATATTCAGGTCTGACACTGAAAACTGTCTTAAAATCAGGCAGAATTCATGTATTCTGATCCGAGCATTAGGGTTAGAGTTAGGGTTAGGTCTTTAACACCCAAGTGGTGGACGTTCTTTTCTGTTCCATCTACCTGTTGATGCACGCGGGATCTGAAGGGGCTAATATCATATCCATACTCCAGAGGTCATGCTCAGGTCATTTTAATGTCTTAGTAACAAAGTGAATATGGTTAAATACGTATAATGTTGTGGACCGTCCATCACTTACATTACAACAGCTATAAATAGTCATTCGCTCACAGTGTGTGCTTTCTCTCTGTCTCTTAAAGCTGATAAACAACAACATCAAATGCAAAAAAAGCAAAGCATAAACTTCTCTGTCCTGAAAATGTCAGAAAACGTAAAGTTACAGTATTATCTCTGTTACTGAAACTCGAGTCTCGTTTCATAAATGTTAAATAAACATCTGCTTGCGCAAATCTACTTTGTCATTTAACATTTCTAATCCGTTTATTATTAGTCTTAGATGATGTGCTGTACACGTCCCTGTGAATGAGCAGTTACTATAGAAACCACAACATATTAGAACAACCTGTGATTTGCGGCCGCACCTACTGACCAATCAGAATAATAAAAATTCAACACTGTGGTAGAAATTGTGATATTTAGCATTCGGGCATTAATAAATATTCCATTTGCTTTGTTCCATTTAGGAAGAGGCTAATTACGAAGCGAACATTTTTGGGAAACTTTTGTGCTCCTGATCTGAAGTAGATCTAATTCAGAAGACAGCATGAGGAAACACAGTACAGCTTTAATAGTCTCTCATTTTGGATAAACTTCAGGGAGCATCAAGTGTCCTTGGATAATACAGAAGGTGACTACTGTGACACATTAGGTAATTATCATGGCATGAAAATATTATAGCAGTATCAAAGCGGAAAGAAGGAAAAAAATGGGATTGGAACATCCCTGCTGCTTATTACAGGTTCATATTCATGAGCAAGAGATTAACATGAGGCTTACTGTTCTTTTTATTTTCATATGTTTATTTTTTAAATTCTGTTTTTCATACAGCCCAAATTATTTTGGAGACAGTAACAAAAATCCTCATGACTCTCACTGTAAAACACTCTTAAAGCAAAATAAATAAATGAATGAATGAATCTGAGAAACTTGCTATGAATGTGATTTTAAAGTAGCGTTACTTCCTCCATGCTGCCTATGAAAAGGTCACGTATTAAACAATCAGACTAATAATATCTATAATATCGCTAATCCTCCTGAATATGAGGCTAAATGAGGAGAGAGCTACTGCACTCACCATGAATAATGGGTTTATGGGTTTATTTTCTCTCGGTGGAGAGCGAGAGAGAGAGAGAGAGAGATGGATAAAATGGGAGAGAGGCAGAAAGATGAAGACAGAAGTTCAGAAAATCAAAGCATTGAGATAGAAGATAGAGACAGTGTAACAGAGGATGGAAAGTGGAGGATTAAAAAAAGAACAGATGGTGGAGGCAGAGTAAGAGGAAGAAAGAGTGATTGAGAGACTGGGAGATAGAGAGGTCAAGATGTGAAATTAGAAGAAAGGTGGTGTGTGTGTATGTGTGTGTGTGTGTGTGAGAGAGAGCGCGAGAGAGAAGCAGTAGAGGCAGAAATACAGTGGGAATGAGAGGGTGAAAGGTAGAGAGGGTGAGTGACAGAAAGACAAAGATGGACAGAGGAAGAGAGAAGGAAGGGCAGATGGAGAGAAACAGAAAAACAGAATCTTTATATATACACACTATATTGCCAAAAGTATTCACTCACCCATCGAAATAATTAAACTCAGGTGTTCCAATCACTTCCATGGCCACAGGTGTATAAGTTCAAGCACCTCGGCATGCAGACCGCTTCTACAAACATTAGTGAAAGAATGGGTCGCTCTCAGGAGCTCAGTGAATTCCAGCGT
>JAQQZX010000036.1:24541152-24551751 GCA_030068355.1 Notoglanidium maculatum
ATATATAATAATAAACAGATTGATTAGCAAATGTGGTGATTAGAATATAATTAAAACCCTGAGCTGCACCACAGAGCCACTTCATTATGTCACTGTATACGTCTGTACAGGTCTCTGCTATCCAGCCACGCTAACACCGTTAGCCACGCTAGCACCACGAGCACCATGCGCAACAACTACTACAACTACGTACAACAACTGCAGACTACACCATCTCTTTTTCTTCTTCTTTGGATTAGGCAGACTAGACCTTACACTAGGTCTGTTTTTTTAATGGTGGTTTTAGTTGGTTGTGATAATCCCGCCCCCAGCCCCTGACATAAGCAGCTCTCAGTTCTAGACCAGCAAAGTGTTGGTGCCGCTCTCAAACCACAGCCGGGTCAGTTCAGTTCAGTTTGGGTCCATGAGACACTGCGTTCACAAAAAAAAACCTGACCGAGAATATCATTTAATCCAGCATCACTCTGACCGTGTCGTACAACTCGACAGGGGTGATTCCAGATGACGATAATCAATCAACCATGGTGTCCGTTGTTCTAAATGGTTGTCATTTCAGACGTCCTGCCCATACACTCTAAATAATGCTGGGTTGTTTTTTTAAATGCTGAAATGAGGCGGTTTGGTAAATGTTTTGGGTTATTTAAACTGATTCTGGGTTGTTTCCTGTATCCCCGCTGCTGGGTTAGTGGTTGAATACGGTGCCCTTCCCCTCCTCCGCAACATGTGACAGTAATCTACCTAGCAGCTGGGTCACTTGAACACAGTTGTTCCATTATGTGAGCCACGTAGCAAGTTTTTTAGCCATTATTCTTCCAACCGTCCCGTGCATCGGTTTTCAACACGCGCTGGACAAACGGGCTGATTCAGGAGTAAAATAAATGTTTGTATCTACTTTTAAACCAACACAGAGACGTTCCCTTAAAAACTGATGCTTAATTAGTGTTATCGCAGCATGCTACCTTATTGTTTTGATAGCTTACATTAGCTAATAGTTAAGGCTGTCAGTAAATGTTTATGTTTTATGTTTGGCGTCGAACATTGCTAAGTAATATTAAACTTGTTACACAGTAAATTAGTGTCTCATCCTGATATAAAGCCTATTTTAAAGTGTCATGTTAGTCTAAATCAAACTATTTTGAGCGGGAGTTACAGCTCCGTAAAACGGTGGAGATCTGTTGTTCATGTCTGTTTAACCGACAGTTGAAACAATAAAAAAATGAAAAGAATAAGGAAATGATATAACGCGACTTCTAATTTTACCCAGTTTCTACACACCCGCTGGGTCAAAACAACACAGCCGCTGGATCACGCTATATTTAAAATCACTGCTTTTTCAACGAATGGTCTTTTCACCTGGCAAGATGACCACTGACTAGCAAGACACCGTTTCAAAGATCGAGTTTAGTAATATTATGATATATTCCTCCAAACTCGACTGCTATGAAGGCAGCAAAATATGATTTCCAGATAAATGACTCCCAGCTAGCTGTCATCTTTCACTTCCCAGACATCTCCTGAACAATCTAGCTCTCTAGCATTACAAGCCCTGTACAAAACCCTTCCATACAAGTCATACAACTCTGAAAGACCTGGCACACACACTAGGAACTTCTCTAGCAACTTGTCCTCCATTGGATTTTTAAATTCACACTGAATCTTTCAATATATGCTGCAGGACATCACACTGTAAGATCTTTGGTTACAGCAGCAAACAAGGTCGAGGTTCAACCAATTTGAACAATTACACACTACGCTACACTGAGGTCGGAGCAGACGCATGACGCTCTCTTAACAGGAAAACAATGGCAACGCGAGTACAGGGAGGTTTTGAAGCTAGTCATGTGTAAGCAGCCCTGCGTTCTCTGTTTGTGCTTCCTCCCGCCCTCGTATTAGCCAATTGCATTTAAGCGCATAACCACCAGCTGAACTTGAAGAAGCAGCGGTCAGTGACCCTGGCCAACAGGAAGGTAAATAAGTTCTTATTCTTCGTAACTGCCAGTTTCATTTAAAATCGGAACCGTGATAATATTAGATGTGACAGAACAAGTGAGCTATTTGTGTACTGCACAGAGAGACAGAGACAGCTACTCCACCATGCTGAGAGATGAAGGTGTGTTTAAATCGCGCAGGAATAAAGTGGCTCTGAGTCTAAAGGTCACATTTTAGGCTAGTTAGGTCTCTGATAGATTTGCTAGTTTGAACAGCATGTGTTTAGTCATAAAAATGAGCTTTTTAGGTCCATACATTTTTGCATTTGAGAGAAACAACTCAAAAATTTCAAGAAACTAAACACACCGCACAGGATTTCCACCCAGACTGGATGAGAACTGGATTCCCCAGTACGTGGAAGTCCAGAGTGTGGAAAAAATCGCTACACCTCTAGATGACCTGACGCAGGGAACACGTAAAGAAGTAACACTGCAACCATAAAACGGCGCATTTCAGGATTGTTCGAAAGAAAAAGGACAATCCAACGCTGCATTCTTCTCGTATCGCCCCAATGCTTTTATTAACAGACTGACATTTCTATCAATCAGACCTTCATCAGAGGGTTCCACTGAATGCCAGTCCATGCGTGTTTTACCATCCATCCATGTGAAGTCGTGTCCTTTGGTGGTTCTATCTCATTGTGCTCACACACACACACCTCACTGCAATGTGCATAAGCAACACTTTGGACAGCACAACGCAACCCAACAACACATGATGATTGGCGGTTTGCATGCCATTACCGAGTGAACTCTGATCATGTCACTACTGCGCTCGGATTGTAAACTGACAGCTATGTTTTTCTGTTTATACAGATGCCAGGAGAACAGAGCTGCTGTGTACCCTACTCTCTCCTGTTCCAGAAAAAGAAGAAAAACAATGCGGCACAGTGTAGAGGAGGCTAAATAGGCTTTCATTGACATTAGTAAGTAGGTAACATTTTCTTTTCTGTACTTCTTTTTGGTTGCTTTTAATCTTTATATTCTTTTCCGATATTTTGCTCCCCTAACGTTTTTCTCTTCTCTCCTTCTTCTTCCTATTACAGATTGGAACACATTTGGTGGTGTACCACCAGGTAGACGAGACTGCAAGGGCATAAATACACTCTGTAGTAATGCTGGGTGATGCCCAGCCTGTCACATGGCGTTGGCCTGTGTATTATCTCAACGTTTTTAATAAGCGGTTTTGTTTATATTGTATATGTAAAAAACCAAAAAAACATTTCTTGCACATCTTCGGTCAAATCCTCAGGGTATTTTGCCACAGGCCAGAACACATCCTGATTAAATACATTCAATTTAATAGTGTTCAATAATAATTTATTAGTAATGATAAATAATGAATAGCAATGCATAAATAATGATCAGGCTAATGACTAATTAAGGAGGTAAAGGATCAAATAATACAAACAACTCATAAATGAGGTCAATTCAACCCAGACCTACAGTCAATATAGACTGTAAGAATACAGACTTGGTAAGATAACCCGGTGTTTGGGTTAAATCTTTAACTCAATCTGCTGGGTTAAGATAACCCGACGTTGTGTTGAACCAGTGTTTACCCAGCGCCTGGGTTCAGAACAATATGGGATGTTTTTTTATCCAGCATTTTTTAGAGTGTATAAGAATCTTTCCACTCTGATTGGTCAAAATGCCTGAAACGTTCCTAGGGTACACTAAACTGGCATCGATGCGCACTACATTATGCTCAGAAATCTTTAATCAACTTGAACCAACGCTCCTACGTGACAGGCGTAACGCGAGTGTTGTTAACCGTTCCACTGCCGAACCACAGCAAGCAGTAGAAACTCTGCTGCTTCTGACAGCAATACTGCTGGACAATGTGAACCCTGCCTTAGAGAAAGTAAATTCAGCCCCGAGTCTGGCCTTCAAAAGGGTGTTTAGCATCACTTCTGGCTTCAGTGTTCCATTGTCTTTCATTTTGGTTCTTCATGGAAGCCAGGTAGCTGGTATTGGCCTGGCCTCTGATAAAACTGAGCATCCAGATCATTTCTTTCTGTGCAACTGAATATTTAGGACTGAAAAAGAACAGGTTCTCTGTAAAGCTTCCCAATCCAAATTCCCAGTGAGCTAAAGATTGCTGCTAGTCTGTCACATCTAAAAAGCATGTTCTAGCATGTCCTGTCTATCACAGCATGGGCGCGCTGTAGCTACGGTGAAGTCCATATCAGATACGTGCCGGTTAGTGGCCACGGCCCCATGCACAAGTCTCCACTGGAGATCAGCTGTACGCTTCTCTCGTACAGGTACCTCGTGGGGAAGAACCTGGTACCTTGTTGAAAAAGAAAGACAGAGAGGAAGAAAGGCAGAGAGAGAGAGACAGAAAGACTGAGAGGGTGTGAGTGACAGAAAGACAGATGCAGAGAGGAAGAGGGAAGAAAAGACTGATGGAAAGAAACATAATGAGAGAGAGAAAGAAACAAGGAAATGCAGACAGGGCACGAGACATAAAGACATAGAGGGAGAGAGGAAGAGATGGAGAGAGATAAAAGGCATGCCAGAAATGGAGGGATTAAATAAGAGCATGGGGAAGAATATGCAGGAAAGAACTGGTGAGATAGAAGACAAGAAAGAGTCTGTAGAGAAGGTGGGATCAGGAGTAGATATCAAGAGAGAAATGCAGAGATGGAGAGAGAGAGAGAGCGAGAGAGAAGGATGAAAAGAAGAAGAGGAGGAGGAGAGGAGGCAGAATGGGAGGGAGATATTGGGGAAATAGAGAGATTAGGAAGGTTAGCCAGAGATAAAGGAAGAACTGAGGACAGAGAGGAAGAGAGAAGGAAAGGAGAGAGACAGAAAGACAGAGAAATGTGTGTGAGGGAGAGAGAGAGAGAGAGAGAGAGAGAGAGAGAGGAGAAGGAGGAGGAGGAGAGGAGGCAGAGTGGGAGGGAGATATTGAGACCTGGACAGATGAAAGAAGAAAAGGGAGGATGAGGCAGAGGGATGGAGGGAGAGATGAAAAGAGGAGAGACCGTGAGCACCGCGGTGTCTCGCAGCTTTGCGCATGCAGTGCGCAGCAGCAACATGTTGCTCTAGAGACACACACACACACACACACACACCCCATAGCCTGAAATGTGTGTGTGTGTGTGTGTGTGTGTGTGTGTGTGTGTGTGAGAGAGAGAGAGACAGAGCGAAGGACGAAACGTGTGAAATAATTCTCTCTGAACTCCTGCAGCTCGCGGAAAAATAAAAAGCCTTCCAGCTTTGGAGAGAATCTGAGAAATAATCCGCGTAATGAACTTCAGCATCTATAACACCAGCCACCTGAACACATCTGGACACATCTGTTCATTTTCTTCACATTTTAGAACAGTTCTTATAATAATAATAATAATAATAATAAGCAGTAAGCGCGTGCCCAGGCTTGCACACAGCGCGTCATGCAGCACGGAAATTTCCGCCAGTGTGATTAACTTCGCTTTATTCCAGCAGTGGGGTGGAAAATGCGAATTATTATTATTATTATTATTATTATTATTATTATTAACAACTCTATATTATTTTCTGACTTGTTACTGTAATTATTCTACTCACCAGGTTGAGATGTCTGCTTCCACTTTGTCGGAAACACCTTCCTGATGCTCCTCAGTGGAGTTTCAAAGAAAATCCCAATCCCGAAATAATCCGTCTTGGTTAAAAAAAAGAAAGAAAGAAAGAAAGAAAGAAAGAAAACAACCAGAGGGGAAAAAAAGATGCAAATAAAATCAGGAAGGATTAGTGCTCATGCTCCATGTAGCCGGTTGAAATCGACCTGGATGATGATGAAGATGAAGATGAGGATGACGATGATGAAAGATCCACGAACACGTTTCGCATAAACATTATTCCTCCTTTCCGTCTTCATATCGCAGAGAGAGAGAGAGAGAGAGAGAGAGACAGACAGAGGGAGAGAGAGAGGAAAAATGAGGGACAAAAATAAAAGCACCCCAAAAAAGATCCAGAATAACGCGTGTGTGTGAAAGCAGAGAGAGATGTCAGACTTCCCTGTGGTGTTTTCCGATTAGCTCGCCATCCATCCGCGGAATTTCAATCACCTTCTTCCCAGAAAAGCAGAAAGGTCTCATATCTGACGCTGTGGAGCGGATTGTGCGCTTGAGAAGAGAAATCCCGCACTCGGAAAGTGGATGCAGTCATTACGCTTCCTGTGATGAGAATTAAGAGCTAAAGTTGGATGTCAGTGGAGATGCCGGGCGCAGCGCTCACACACCGTGCTGATGATGGAGAGTTTCATCTCACCACTCTGGGCTTCAATTCAGCAGCGGAGCCCAACAGCACGGGTTGCCAGATTGGCTGAAATAACACACAATCCCAGTGTTGCCTTCAACCCTATTCCAGGCTAGCTCTCATGTCAGGGCTCATTTAAACGCTGTGTCTGGAAAGCCATATGATACCTTCTATAGAGGCTATACCATGAGGTAAAACCTCCAGACACGTCTGCATCTGTAATTGAAAAACAATGACCCCAACATCAACACCATCAACGTCAACTACACCAACATCAGATCTCTCGCTCAAAGACATCCACACAGCATTCCTCACTCCACCCATCAAATCAACAACCCCACCCATGCCGCCTGACAAAACGTCTCTCAAACGCAGAACCTGCACCCAGCTCCGTTCCAGATACTCTCAACGATTACAAAAACATCAACCCCAGCACCTGCAGATTCTGCCAGACCTCCACCAAAACAGTCACCCACATACTGGAACATTGTCCAAGCCTTCATACTCTCCGCCAGCAACTCTCCATCAGCACAGCAGCACTATGGTCTGACCCCACGCGTGTAGCGAAGTGCCTCGAAGCCTGCAGACTCCTATAAAGCTATCTACCCTGGACGTCTGGGGCAACGACGACAACAACAACAACAACAAGATCTGTAATTGACACGGAATCAATGATCTCTACATGAATTGCAGAGTAAGGTGTTTCTTAATCTCGTTAAAACCTACACATTGGCCTACACACACACACACACACACACTCACACACACACACAGATTAATTGTTTTGTCTTTATTTTGAGAGGGCATGGCCATGTAGTAGAAACTCAATAACTCAACTAAAAAACCAGGGTTTCTCTGACACCTCCTTTAAAACATCATTAATATTTTATTGTTCTGTGATTTAAAGGTGCCATCACTGATTCTAATCCAATACACTTTTTCTTGTCTAATTTAGCAAATATCTGCTCACAGTTTGCTAGCTTTCCGTACTGCTGAAAAGAAAATTGCGGTTCATACTCAGTCCTGGCTCTGTAAACGGGGAAACAAAGAAAGTGCCCCGGACCGAGGCGAACCACTCAACACTGTTCCAACCAATCAGAAGCAATCCATAAAATTTGGGGGCGGAGCTTCTGTAGGAGCACTAAAAGGAGGTGTGTATTTGTTTGACTGTTGAGTTCAAATATCAAGAATCTTTCACTAAAATCTACATCTCCACCTTTAAGTTTGACTTGGTTTGATGGTTTCCAGCGCTTCCTGGGGGTGTGTTTATACTGAGGAAAGCCTCTTTTCCAACAGGATACAATGCAATCTTTACCAACATGTCCATTCAGACTGATTTTCTACTTCCTGGAGCGATTCAAATCTCCTATTGTCACTGATGAGGATTCTCTAACGATGGCACGACATTAAAAAAAAAAAAGATTACATGCTTATGTCGTAAATCAGAGTGATCTGGGCTCGTGCACAGCGAAACGTGCAGGTTCGTAATTCTTTTCATTCTGTCAATGGTAAATAAACCCGATGCATGTGAACAGAGCGTTTGCTTGCTAATTAGCTTGCTGGAAGCTGTAATTCTGCTCATTTGTTCCATGCTGTGTCCCTCTTTGCATTGTGATGAGAAACTAGACACCTTTATATTTCGTCATCACCACAATCATACTTGTATCTACTCCATAAGTTTGCCGTTATCTTATTCCATCGTCCTGTTGGTGGCTTTTAGATGAGTATCATAGCACTGCTCTCACACTGAGAGTTTAAACTAAAATTTAAAGGAAATGAGGGAATGTCTAACAGTACAGATTGCACTGAACAGCAAAAATGAATAAAATAAAACAACAAAAGAGAAAAACAACCCCTTGAAGGGTCAGAGGAACTCGGAGGTTAATGAGTGCGTAGTACTTTGTCTTGCTTTCTTTTTATTATACACGGTTGCGTCCAATTGTCCAATCGTCAACAAAAGTCCAATTAATGTTAAAATGAATACTATTTAGGTACTGTGTGGGATCACAGATAGACACAATAGACAGTGTTTTCATGCCTGCGTTTTTTAATAAATAATATTAATTATTATTATTATTATCATAAATAATATGAACATTGTTATTTAATTTCATTTTCATCTGTATGATTAATTACTGACTGTTTATTCCCTCTGTACTGCTTTTAATATGTTGTGAAAAGTTCATTGTTTAATATTTCACTATTTGAAAAAGAAATCTCTCCAAAGTCCTCCAGTACCATTTGTAGGTGGAGTGTGAAATCTGGCAACCCGGCCAACAGTGCAGCCAGAATGAGGGAGTCTTTCCTGTCTTTGGGAAACCACCAAGGAGAACACACAGCTACAGAAGTGCGTACTCTGCTGGAAACTTGTACTTGAGGACTTGTGCACCATTCATCCCAGTGTTGCTCTTTGGTTAAAGATAAAAATAAAAAAAAGGATGAAATGCTTTTGAAATCCAAACTCTAACAGCATACTTACCTTAATGATTCATGGATGAAATTAAAAGGCCATGATCAATCAGTCTGAACATGTCGCGCACACAGATCATGTGTGGAACAATGAGGGAAAGCCGAGAAATTCAAAGAAGGCGATTTAGACTGGGCGGCCCATAGGGGCCACTGCGTTACTGCATTTGGAGGAAATGTGAGGTCGCTTTTTAAAAGAGCAGGGGATAAGAGTATAGAAGATAAATGGGGAAAAAACAGAATAAGGTATGATTTAAAAAAAATGGCTTATAATGGGTCTTTGAAGGCAACGAACAATACAGATCCAGGATCAAACTATTACATTTGTTCATTTTGCAGACAGTTTCATTTAAAAGAAGCAGTCTAGCAGTTGCAGTGATACAAGAATAGCAGTACCGAGGATCCACCAAGGAACTAGAGGCAAGTAAATGAGACCTGAATAAAGAACTGATGGAACAACTGTGTAAATTAAAGGCTGATTCATCGATTCTGGAGAAAGATTGCTGATATTTGAACTTATCAGCCAAGCAAATACACACCTCCCTTCAGTGCTCCTTCAGAAGCTCCGCCCCCAAACTCATGGACGTGCATTGCCAAGGCAACGAGACTAACAACGACACTAATTTACTTCCTCATATGGTGATAACACTCAGCTCTACCCGTCCTTCAGTTCCAGAGCACACCACAGAATTGTCACCCCAAGGCTCCATGATGGTAGTGGTGTTAATGAACCAAGTTTGACACCAGAAACCTATTTCATTGCTGGACCAGGAAGAAAATAAAAGCTCAGTTTAAGTTGGAGGTGATGATGGTGAGACTGAAATGTTCTTTGGTCTGAAGGACAGATAGAGCTGAGTATCATCACCATATAACTATAATACTTGACTGATCTTAACAAAAGTAGTTTCGCGGCGCATCAGGCATCAGCGGATGTTATTGGATTCTTTGCCCATTTAACAACATCTTGTAGGATCTGTGTAGATGCAGGATTTGGCATGCTATTTTGATTTAGCAAGTGTTTAAGATTTAGCTGTTGGGCAAGTATCCAGTAGAGATGTTGACAAGTTAGTAGCCCAGGTGCCCGGGGCCGGCAAGAAGGCTCAGCAAACAGAAAATGAAATATTTTTTCTGAAGTTTAGCAAAATAACTTCAACAAAATGAGAAAACTTTCATTTGGTATGTAGCTTTTCTTAAACTTGGTGTTACTTGGTGTGAAGCATCTCGATGCTTTAACTATATTGTGCGTGTTTATGAATCTCAGCACCTGCTGCACTACACACATCATCCACGGCGTGATTTGATTGGCTGTGAACTCTTTTTATTATGTGAATTAATTAGCATACACAGATTACATGAATAAGGAACATGGAGGTTTCACTGACAAACACTGACAAAACTGAACAAAAGAAATCCGACTGTATTTAACGCTGAATACAGCACAGCATGCAGTCATCTTGTGCTTAAACATGTGGAGAGAAAGCAGAGATGTTACATGGAATCTAATATACTTTACATGCGATGTGAGGACAGAACACCACAGCTCATACCTGAAACATAGCCAACAACTTAGGTGAGGTTTTTAGGTTGCTTTAAAAACTCAGTTTTCTTCCTGGTGAAAAAATAGAGTGAGTTTTTAAAGATCTACTTTATGAATTAAAGCCGATCCAAACAAACAATCACATCGCCTGAACAGATATTGACAAAGCGATAGACGATCGTTTCAGGCATCTCAAACGGCTCTTAAAAAATGAGCAGAGAATGAATCAGCAAGTATTAGCATCTGTGTGTGTGTGTGTGTGTGTGTGTGTGTGTGTGTGTGTGTATACTTCTACTTGCTACATATTGAGAACTGAAAACCATATTTAACCAACAGAGTGAGGACATTTTGGCTGGTCCTCAC
>JAQQZX010000036.1:24678233-24693976 GCA_030068355.1 Notoglanidium maculatum
GTTATTTCTGTGACCATTGTGAGTTTTTCTTTCATTGCCTGAAGGGTACCAACAATTTTGTCCACGTGTGTATATTCATTATGGCACAAATGCAAAACCTGGACAGCACATGTTCGCCTGATAGAAGCAATCTTCCTTAAGCCAGCTTGCACATTTTGCATGTTTGCATGTGTTTTTTTTTACACTCACAAGCGGTAATGAATCAGGCCCTGAGTCTTTCCAATCCACCCACACGTTAAATATCTGTTTTTAAGCAGCAGTAGATTGGTGTTAGCTCTTTAAACACCTCCTCTCTGGCACTATATTGACTCTTTATGTCAGCAATACTTCTCAGCAAATGTGTTTGTCTATATTAATTGCTGCTTAGCTGTGCGTATAGTCAGCTATATCACAAATTCATACGGATGAATAATTTTCTGAAAGATGTTGTTGTATGTTTTTGATGCCTGAAGCAGTTAAAGTTTAAATCTAACATCTGTGTATGCACTGTATGTACAGTGTGTGTGTGTGTGTGTGTGTGTTTGTGTGTGTGAGCTTGACAATGTGTTTGTGTTTTCCCAGGACCGGGCATGACAGAGGAGTTACAGTTTGTCTGTAACATGAGAAGCTCTTTTTTTTGGAGGTTGGAGGAGAAAACGCTGCTATAACGGAAGTTATACACAACAAATATAACTATAAATGGATAAAAAGTATGGAATTCTTTGAAAAATGCTAATAATAATAACTTGTCATCATTGACAAATTGCAGTGGTATAAGAGTAATAAAACACTTTGGAAATAATGAACTTCAGGGGGGTAATAATAACTCCACCATCTTGTTCTTGAATCATTTTCTTTACCAGCATTAAACGAGTGTTTTGTTTATTACTTGCTGCTCAATGTTATCATTGTCATTATAATTTTACTCTGATTACCAGTAAGCTATTTATTGATAATTCCTTTTTATAAGAGATTTGTTTCATTGTTATTATTAGAAAGGATCTGTTTCTTACGTTGTGTTATATTGCTGTAATTCTAATGCAATCCTGCTGTAATTAGTCTTTCAAGTTGGTATTTAAAATGAATCCTGATTAAAATGTTATTAATGACAGCAGTCTGAACCAAATGCAATGCCTCTTAGAGATGTTTAAAATGTGTTATATGGGAGAACGTATGTCATGTGTGTGCTGAACATAAAAAAAAAAAAAAAGAATAAGAAAAGAATTAAGGCAAATAAACTGAGTAAAGTAACGATGCAACTGAATCTCTAAAAACAACAACAACAATAACGACAACAAAAAAAACATGATTGGCACATTTCAATAAAATGAATTATACTAATTTGTGCATTGTTCGTTCTTTGCATTCTCTGTTTTCCTGTTTTGGTTTTAAAAAACAAACAAACAAACAAACAGACAAAAAAAAATCAACAGCAAAAAAGATTCTGTTGCTTTATTTTTTCCAATTTGGTTCCAAAATGCGTACGCAGATTTATACTAATGGTATACTTTGTATGAATTAAATTCTAAAGCAAATTGTGCTTTTTTACGTGTTATTTCCCCTAAAGAATGCTGTTTACTTCGTTAACTGTGAAAGCAGCAACGTATTTAAAATCTCTGCAGGTTTGTTGAGTTTTATTTCTTGATATGCACTGAATATACTGTATATATTCATGCACAAAAACTATACTGCACTGACTGTTTTGATTGAGCTGTGTTATAGCTACAGCTGTCCGGATTTGGCCCTCTCCGCGTGTTGGATCGACAAAGATAATTGTACATATGGATACTAGTTTTCTAAATAAAAACAAAGCATATTGTCATGAGGATAGAGCTTATCCAATGTGAATTTGGTCCCAACTAACTGTAATAATGTAACGTAATATAACATCTCGCCCTGATACTCATCCTCCAGACCTCCAGAGGGCAACCTCGGCCGAATTCTGAAACACTTCTGTTGTTTTGTCGAGCGCTTCCTGTTAAACTACTATACATTCAGCACAGGAACCTGAACATCTGTGCGAAAGCTTACAGTTTGGTCTTCCGTGTCTAACCGTGCCTTGCCTCATTTTTGCCTTTATCCTAGCACTGATGCTGACTCTGATATTTGGTATTTCTGACTCTGCCTTGTCTTGTGGCCATGATTTTGACTATTCTATTTAGATTAGTCTGCTTTTCATGTGTTTTGCTAATGACTCCGACTGGTTTTTGCATTGTTGAAATGATCCCTTGAATACGGATCAGTACTCTGCCTCCCTGAGGCCTACGATCATGCGCTTCCTCATGATCCTATGGGTTGTACACGCGTCTCAAATGGGTTCTTCAGTGTGACAGAGTATAAAGGCCTGTTTTGTGTTTCAAATTTCACTGATTAGCGCTTTCCTAGTGACTCTATTTCCATTCAGTGCTTTCCCAACACTAGAAGAGATTCAGAGGACAAGCAGCGTATCACCGAGGCAATTAGAAATAAAACCTGAGTGCTTGTCGTGTTGAACAGAAATCATGGGATATTTTTCACCTCCACTTTAATGCTAGGGTTTTTTTTTAATTTTTTTAAAGAAAGCAAAAAGGGGAAAACAGCAATGTGGCAAAAGGGCATTTTAAATCCTGCAGTTTTTATTCATGAGGCGAGAAGCGAGGCGCTGTTTAGAATATTTATCAGTGTGTTTAAGAGAACCCGAGTCACAGGAACACAATCTGTGCACAGGATTGGCAGAAAACCCATTACAGCTGTTATTTGCCAATGTAATGCAAATAACATTACAAATTGTATTTGTTCATCACTCAGACCCAGACCATATATATTAAGCACTACTCACGATTGGTCCGCACAAATATTTGGATGTTTATACACACAGCTCTCTGCAAGACAGCAGAACAGAAAAGGCAACCTGACTGTAAATCTCAGATGTCGTCTACTACATTGTTCTCATTTTGTATTTGAACTTGTAATATTCTGTATATGCTCTGGATAGAAAACACACACACACACACGTTTGTCTTGCTGTCCTTATTTAAATATTTATTAAGCTAATTAGCATGATGACTACAACTAAATCTGACCCTAACCTTAACCTCAGTAACAAAAAGGAAACTATTTTTTTTTTTTTCAAATATAAATTCTGAAGTGGTTTATTAAAACAACAACAACAACAACAACAAGCTGTTTTCTTCATGGAGACCAGACAAATGTCACCACAAGGTCAAGACCATCAGATTCCTATACTTGTGGAGAAAAAAAAATACAACCTTGCATGCACACACACACACACACACACACACACCCTTTATTACTTTTCATTACTATTACTATTCATTCTGTTTTGGCTCCACATCGGGTCACATTATTAGGCTCAGATTATGTGTTCTTGCAGAAATGGTAAAGTTGTGTACTATGATTTCCTGGTAATCTCTCTTGCATTATTCGGTCAGTTAAAAAAAAAAAATGTTCGATAGAAAAGCAATTTTTTGTGGTATTGTAATGTGTTTTGAACACTGAGTATCATGTAAACAAATCGTAAAGCCTTTAAGATAGCTGTATTTTCATAAATAATGATGTGCATTACTTCATGCCTTATGATATGAAAGTGTTTTCATTGCGGATTATAACTACGATCGCGGTAGAAAGTGTTACTGAGGAAGCTCCAGATTCTTCATCCTTTATGTCAAAGGCACTGAATTTAACTAAAGGAGCTGTGATTAAGGCTTCCCATGGTGTGATCTACTCTCATCACCCATCTGTGAGAACAGGATAAGGCATGAGAAGAGGTTTTGTTTCCCACCGTATCACTGTTTCTAATTGCTAAACTTTTTTTTTTTTAAATGGACAATTTAAGCATTTTAGACAATTGAAACATGTTGGATAACTTCACATTGTGTGAATGTTTTATATAGTCTGTGAACCAGGAGTGGGGCAGCAAAAGATGAGTGCTAGTATTCAGGGGAGGGAAACGTTTGCTGGTGTGGATGTCTCATGTCTCTGGCAAATGAGATTATATGAGAAAAACAAGAAGAAGTGTAAATCATAAGAAGGATCATGTAAGAAGGAAATCATAAAAACGTCTTTGGCTGATTTTAAACTGCTGTACTGTATGGGCCTGGTTTTACATGGTGAATTCTTTTTTTTGGTTGTTTTGTTTGGTTTGTTCGTTTGTTTATTCGTTTGTAAGCGCATAAAAATTAAAGAATGATGCTTCACCACTTGTTTTCTTGTTTACTTTGGGTCCACTGAGCCTGCAGTACCTGGACTTAGTGAGTGATTTGGGACATACTGGGACAATCCGTAATGCATGATGCTTAAATCCATTTAATGCTTTAAAAAGCAATAGAGCTCCTGAGTGGAGCAACAGAATGGCTTTTGCCCTATCATCTAGAGATCACTACTTTAAATCCAGATGATGACAGACAGGGAGCTCAAGAGAGCAAAACTGGCCCGTGTTCTGATGGAGGGATGGGTGGCATACTGTCAATACAGTGATACTAATCAATCATGGGCCTCTTGATAACTTTTATCCTCCCTGGTTGGTAGTTGTGGTGTACACCTTGGCAGGATTGGTCCTCTCATATCGGCACCGCCACACAATGGTCGTCCATGGTAATGAGAGTCAACGCTGAACATGGTCCGGAACCACTCGTCATCAGTCCATGTCTCTCGGTTATGGTACCACTCCAAACGCAACTGCCTCTGCGCTGGTGTTAACGCCAGCCTATGCATGGGATGGTGAACCAGTAGTCCGGCTGATGCCAGTCGTCCACAAACGGTGCAGGATCACACGGGGTGTTCTAGAGAGTCCAATACCTGCATCTGGATGGCAGACACGGATGTCATGGGGTTCTGTAATGTTTGGCGCACAATATGACGATCCTCCCTTGGTGTGGTGCTGTCTAGGGGCTGGGATAAACTCGACACTACGCGACTCGTGCGCTTGCGGATGCTGCCACTGTGCAAGCAGTGAAGTGATTATACTTGTACATATAATTTGATGATTCCACCAGGTGGCAGTGCAAGAAATCATCACTGTGAGGAAACAAGGTCTGGTTTCGCTGTGTTGTGAGTTGAGGGAAGACGTCACATACCAAAACTTGAACATACTGCCACCCAAATTTTTGCTGGTACTGCAACTCGTGCATGCGTCGCGTAATTTCTGAATACATGTTCGGAGCATGTAATAATAATAATGTAACTTTTTCTTCTTGAACATTTGTAAGTATGGTGATAAATCGGTCACAAACCTGCAGTCCAAAATGAGTGATGACATGAGTCGTTATCAGACACACTTCAAAATCAGCTTTTAAAAAGCCGCTCTGGCTGTCACGGGAAATTGGTCAAAACATGACAAATGTGTTTCTTGTTTAGTGTTGTGAGTGTGATAAGAAAACAAATGAATCAAGATATGGTGCAGGCAAGAACAAGATCATATGTAATAATAATAATAACAATAATAAAAATAATAATAATGATAATAAAACCTTTAATGTTATATAAATGTTATAAATAATCAAATTAACATTTTTAATCTGTGGAGCATCTACTATGGTAAAAGACTCTGTGATGGATGAGTTAATATAAAGTGTCTTAATATACATTAAGACTCTGTTTTGTGCATATATTTTAAATATATTCTGGCTAATGTAATTGACTTTTTTTTTTGACGCAATCCTTTATACCTGGTCTTACTGATAATACTAGAAGCATTAAAAACTCGTTTGAGGTCATTTGTTTTAAGATGGCATAAAACAGATCTTCCTTTTTTCAGAGATTGTTTTTTTAATGATTGAATTTTTTTTTTGCATTATTTTGCCATAACAGAATAAACCGCCAGGCTTTATTCTTTACATGGACCAGTGAACTTGTCTCTAATCAGAGGTGTACCTCAGACTTAGCCTCAAGAATTATCAAGAAGAAAAGATAAAGAAAAGAAAATTTTTTGTTTTCCTTTCCAAATGTATTGTTTTCTCTTTTCAAACTCTTACACATAGTCACCCAACCTTGAAGTGGTGTTTAGACACAACATGTGTTTCACACATTTTCACATGTAGTGCATGTGTTTTTATTTTCATGTGTGATTTCTAGGATTATGTATTTTATTTCAAGTTATTTAATGTTACATTATTATTAACATGCCAGTTTAAGGATATAACATGCTGAAATGCACCTATTATTCATATATATTACTCACAAACAGTACATTATTAACACTGTATGCAAAATAATACTAAGGTGCTATGTTACAAGCTTGAAGAATTTTAAAAGGGTGTGGAAGCCATTTTGTTAAATTAAACCAATTTACAATTGATAAATAACAATTAATGTTATACTTACAACTATGACTTTTCATCAGCAATATTTTAAACCATTTTTATTTTTAAATTTTGTGAACTACACTCAGGACATTTTAATAATTTGTGTAAGATTCCAAGTAAATCTACTTACACATCTGAACCATGTGACTCTGAATACACCTGAATTTCCCCTGTAAAATTGGATTGGATGTATTTTCAATGTTGGATGTAACCAGCGAATCATCAGTGGCGGGTAGGCAGAGAGTACGCTGACACTTTTTATTTCCCTCTAGAGAATCTGAAAACCAGTTTCAGTACAGTACATGCTCTTAATTTTCTCTTAAATTATATACAATATGCAGCTGTAGTAATGCACTTTATTTCTGTAATGCAATATGGTATTGTAAGGGGGCTTTCTCTTTCCATTACACACATACATCATTTATGGAGGGTCTGCCATAAGTGATGTGCGAGGAAGTGGAAGCACGGCAAATGGGCAAGGGTCTGTGCTAGGCTAAGGGCTAATCCCAACCAGTCGACTCTTCGTCCATTCTACTCTCCAATGTCTGTTCCCTAAACAATAGACTGGACTACATCCGACTTCAGCGGGCTACCCAGCGTGAGTTTAGGGATGGCTGTGTCTTTGTTATCATGTATGCCGCCATTTAGCTAGATGGTCTCACCACATTTCGTGCCTACAGAAATGCAGCTCTGTGTGGTAAGACTTGTGGCGGTGGCTTGTACGTTTATATCAACAAGTAATGGTGCAAGAACTCTGCTAGTTTCTAGTTACTGATCATCACTAGTGGAGTTTGTACTAGATGCAGACCATTTTATATACCACAGGAATTCACCACGCAGTGTACATTCTGCCCAGTGCTAATGCTAAAGATGCGCTCTGTGAGCTGGTCAGGGCTATTGGCGAGGGGAAGAATGCACACCCCGATGGACTGTTTATTGTCACTGCAGATTTCAACCACGCAAATCTCAAATCAGTGCTCCTGAAATTCCATCAGTATCAGAGACCTGCCCCCACCTCGGCTACTCAGACCACATCTCTTTTAAGCTAATATGCCAGCATACAGACCACTCATCAGATGCTGCAAAACGGTTATGAAGCAGGCGAGAACCTGGCTAACAGGAGCCATCTCTCGCTTCAGGATTGTTTTGAGCACACTGACCGGCATATATTCAGGGAGGCTTCAACTGATGGCGACAACACCAACTTGGAGGAGTACACGTCATCAGTGACCAGCTAATTCAGAAAGTGCGTAGATGACGTCACTGTCTCTAAGACCATCACTACAGGATCTAACCGGAACTGCTAAGACGCTGACTTCAGAGCAGGTGACAAGGCGGCCCTAAGAACAGCAAGGGCCAAACTGTCTCAGGCCATCAGAGCAGCAAAGCACATACATGGCCACAGAATCCACAGTCACGTCCAGGAAAGTGGGGACACGTGGCACATGTGGCAGGGTATCCAGGCCATCACCGACAACCTTCCTGCCAGATGTGCTTCTACGCATGGTTTAACATAGAATGACGTAATGGTGGAGAACCTCTCCTGGTCCCTTAACACCAGCTCCATAGCCAAGAATGCCCAGCAGTGTCTCTACTTCCTGTGAAGGCTGAGGAAAGCCCATCTCCCACCACCCATCCTCCTCACATTCTACTGAGGGACTGTTGAGAGCATCTTGAGCAGCTGCATCACTATCTGGTATGGAAACTGCACCGTATCAGAATGCAAGACCCTACAGCGGATAGTGAGAACAGTTGAGAAAATCATCTGAGTCTCTCTTCCATCCCTCACAGACATTTACCACACACACTGCATCCGCAAAAGCCTCCAGCATTTTGGAAGACCCCACACACCCCTCACACACGCTCTTCACCCTCCTGCCATCTGGCAAGAGCTACTGAAGCATTTGGGCCCTCACTGCCAGACTATGCAACAGTTTCTTTCCACAAGCCATCAGACTCCTTAATACTCAGGGATTGAACTGACACACACACACACACACACACACACACACACACACACACACACACACAAATGAATGCATTCAACTACTTCTGCAGTTTTTGCACATGTATGTCACTGTTTGGAACTTATATTACTTGCACAACTCAATACATCACTGCACCTTATTATCACTGGGACTGTGTACTGGTTCATGCTGCACTGTCTCTATGTTGCACCGTCTCTATGTCTCACTGTCTTTATGTCCTTTATTGCACTGTCTTGTGATGTGTCTGCAATGTTCCCTCACGGGTGCACTTTATGTAGTCTTATGTTGTCTTTTGTTATACACGTGCACTTTTTGTAATTCTGTGTTGTCTTGTATGCAGCACCTTGGTCCTAGAGGAACATTGTCTTGTTTCATTATGTACTGTTTCATCTGTATATGGTTGAAATGACAATAAAAGCCACTTGACCTGACACTTGACACTTGAAAATTCAAATCGTGATGCAAATGGCAAAATCAAAAACATGTATATCAAAGCCAAGGCAATGTCAAGATCAATAATGCAAAATCCAAGTAAACAAAGAGCATGAACAAAGACTTGGCTTTAACTATGAACAGCTTAACACTTCACAAAGAACTCAAAGAACTAAAGACCTTAAATAGGTTGACCAGTGATTACACACAAACACAAAACAGGTGAAAACCATCAGTAGTCAGGGGACTATGAGCAGGGGAGTGCAGAGGAATGCTGGGAGTTGCAGTCTTCATTGGCCATGTTTGGAGGCCACTGAGACTGCTGGGAAACCGAATCTGTGGAGCAGTGAGACAAGGAAGAAGGTGGCAGAGGTAATGTGTCCACTACTGAACATAATACACCAAGAATACTTGGGCTGATATATTTATTTATTTGTTGGCATTTTAACATGTAACAAATGTTGCTTATAATGTATACTGTTAATAATTTTAAATGAGTTATACCTATTGCTGTTAACATCTTTTCATCAGTAATTATACCAATGGCATATGAGTTCATAGGTCATTACTTATATATGTCTTTTACAGAAAGTGATCTGCTGAAATAAATAGTGTTATAAAATCATTCATTAATTTAGCATTTGTTGTGAAGTCCCTGTGAAAAATCTGCTACCATAGAAACCATTATATATTAGAATAATTTTTAAGCAGTGTGAAATAAATGTCTCCTTAGATAAAAATTAATTAATTTATTAATTGATTAACTAAAATCAATTAAATTAATCAATAAAAAGTTAATTTAATTGTTCATTAACACCAATTAGTTTGTTAATTAATTCATGTTAATTCATTATTTAATTAATTTTGATCTAAGGAGACATTTATTTCACACTGCTTTAATGAATTAATTAATTATCACGGTGGAACAGGTTTGGGCCTTTTAGTTCCAGTGAAGGGAAATTGAAGCTTTTCTAGGAAATTTTGTGCTTCGAACTTTGCAGCAAGTTTGCAACAGTTTGGAGAAGATCCACATAGGTGTGTGATGATCAGGTGTCCATAAGCTTATGTACAGTATGTTAATAGAGTGTATCTCTGTGTAATCTGTTTTAAAAGTTGGTTTGGCCTTTAGTTTAATTCCCAGTTTCTTATAAGAGGTAAGTATATCAAACACCTTTTCAAAAAACAGGTCCAATGAATTAGTCTGCCATGCTAAAGAGTGGTTAAGCTGCTAACTAGCTAGATATATTTCACTGCAAGTCATAGTAGCAAGCCAGACCTACAAACAAATTAAACAAATACAAATAACCAAACATAACCTTATAATTACAATATATTTACAATATACTAATTACAAAGATAAAATAACAAGCCGTTGTAGTAATGCAAAGCTGTCAAGTTCAAGCACATGCCTGGTGGTGATATGTTTGTGATGTCAGTTGTGTACATTATCATTTTGGTGATTAGCAGTTAGTTTCAGGGTTCTGCCCCTTTGAGAGATCTCCCTGTCACCATAGCAAGAACCTGATTGTCCAGGCGAGACAAGCGAAGACCACACTCCAATAAACTCTGAGATCATTTTTTTTCTTTAAATGAAATAAACAAAGATATATTGCAGTAAGATATTTCATAATTTGAAATTAAATATTGAATTGCAGTATCATGAGGTTTTTTAGGTTTCCCCATAAGATGTAAATCCTATATTCATGTTATAAAGATGAGTTTCTTCTGCCTACCATAAATCTGTCTGTAAAGCGATCATGGGTTTGAGAAAGAAGCTAAATAAACTGAACTTTTATCCTCATCTCCAACTGAATCATTTATAATATCTGCTTTAAGAGGAATGACTGAATAATAATCAGAAATTTTAAGGGGTTAACTGGTTAGCTTTTTTGATGAGGTTACACTAAGACAGATGGCATATGTGGTGCTCGTGTCAAGCACAGACCACAGACAGCACGAGTGGCTGTCACAACCAGGATGCTGTGCGGCACAGTCTTAGCATCTGACGTTATTTCAAACAAGAGGTGGAAATTAATATGCAGAGTATCAGTGATTTTGGCACGTGTTGGATGAAGGGGTTTATTTAAAAACATGCAGCAAAAAAAAAAAATTAAGAAGGAAAAATCCAATATGGTGGTCAAACAGGCAAACAGTCATGAGATCAAAGTGATCAAACAAACAGATCAAACAAGGATCAAAATGATCAAACAAACAGATCAAAACTTGAAAAAGAGCCAGCAAGGAATACACTGCTCAAAATCATCACTAGAACCATCTAGAAGCAAAACTTCATGGGTGAATTAAAAGGAGTGGGTAATGATGAAGAGGTGCCTGTGATCAGGGATGTGAATCATATGGTGTAGTCTGTAGTTCATTTTATGTTTTAATGTAATCACTCGCTGATTCTGAGTGTTTGATTCTGCTTAAAACCTAGTAATTTGACATAAAAAGACATTGGACATTTTTTGGACATTATAAAAAGATTGGACACTTTTCTTTCTTAATGAAAAACATACTGTAATTTGTACTGTTAATTCCCGCAAAACATGATATACCCTGCCATCACTTATGTTATAAACAGATGCTCAATCAACACTCTCTCTCTATTCATCTATTAGACAGCATTTAGGATATTGAATTTAGGAAATATGACCTCTAAAATTTCCCCAGTTTCAGTGTTTACGATACCACTGGAAGCTTCCATCAGTGAGATGCCTCCCATCGGTGTGCTGGCTGGAAATATTTTTTAGGAAACAAATCTTTTATTCAAGTTCATTAGTGCAGCATTGATTTTCACTCTAGGTGGTGCACCAGAAGCGTTATTTAATATTTATGAATAAACCCTTACAGAGGCCTCTTGAACGAGATTTAGAAAGAAAGGAAATCATTCTGAGCACAAGAAAGAAGGAATAACAGTAAAGCATGATTATGAAAAACTATAGAGGCTTAAGAAAGCGAGAGAGACAGAAGAACTAAGACAACAGATCAGGAAGGAGAGATAGCAGGGATGGATTTGCATTTATTATATAGCATTTTAGAGTTTTGTAAATGCTGACAAGATCTTTGTTTTCATGAAAATGCATAGCAAGATTTTCTTGTGAAAGTCAACTTAAATGCAAATTTAGTAAACTTTGTTCCAAGTATGCATTAGCATGCTTGTGGTACACATTCATGAAAACAAGCGATGTAAAGCATACAATAATATATTGTTTTAAGTACTTGTAGTAGGTGAATGAAACAAAATTCTAGCATGCAAACATCTTACAGGACAAAAAATGATTTTGACTTTAATTTTGACTTATTTTGAGTTAAATTTTTGGCTTGTCTGCATTTGTAACATTATTTAAGAACATGGGGCATCCAGGTTGTCTTTAGATAACAATGGTATATATAACAATATTTTTTTGGAGAGCAGTGTTGTCCATATGTTCCCAAAACCAAAATGTGGGAGGGAGCGTTATGGTTTGGGGCAGCTTTGGTGCTTCAGGGTCTGAAAAGCTTAAATAAATTTTACAGGAGAATGTCAGTGCAACTGTCTGTTACCTGGAGCTTAATAAATGTTGACCGATGCAACAAGACTATGAACCAAAACATACAAATAACTGAACAACAGCATTGGTTAAAATGAAGAAAAAGTTGAATGTTTTATAACAACTATTTCAGAATCCAGAACACAATTAAGATGCTATGGCACGTAAAGAACATTTTTCATGCAAGAAATCCTAGAAATGTTGATGTATTGAGACAGTGTTATAATGCGTTATTTCTCATCAAGTCTGAAAGCAGCTACAGGAAGAAATATGATGGGTATTATTTGTCCTAAAGGAGGTTATACCAGTTAATGATTTGGAGGTTCATTTGGAGGTTACAGTAGGACATGTTCCTGACTTACAGTACTGGGATTCCTGGTTCTTGGTCTGAGTCAGTTTCTTCAGGTTCTCCAGTTTTTCCCCACCCTCCAAAAACCTGCTGGTAGGGCAATTAGCTAAGATACACTATCTGATGCCCCTGTGCACAAAGCCAACTCCATGAAGACATGGTTTGTCAAGATTGGAGTGGAACAACCTGTGTGTCTGGCACAGAGCGCTAAGCTTAACCCTAATGAACACCTTCGGGATGAACTGGAACATCGACTGAACCCCAGACCTCCTCACCCAACACCAATGCCTGACCTCGCTAATGCTCTTGTAGCTGAATGAACACAAATCCCCACAGCCACGCTCCAACATCTAGTGGAAAGCCTTCCCATAAGAATGGAAATTATTATGGCAGCAAAGGGGCGTAAAAGCACATATGAGTGTGATGGTCAGGTGTCCACATACCTTTGGCTATATAGAGTAAGTTGTGAAATAGTGTGTGGAGGAATGCCAACATCACACACAGTGCTCCAAGGATAGACTCTGGATCCACTACAACCCTGAACAGAGGACAGCAGATTCTGAAGATATAGAAGGATCATCCAACAATTTAAGGATTCAAAATCAACATCATGGCATAAGGTTAGGTGATATTCATTTGCATTTCAGTTTTGTTTACTTTTCTGGGGGAAATTTGCTTAATTTTGCATTTGTAAGTTTTTTCCTTTTACAATGTTTAAATATTGCATTTTTAAATTGATTTTAAGACAGATTTAAATTTTCTTGTAATGCTCCTTAGCTGAATATATAAAGTCATATCAGCCAAATAGGAAGTGAAAAACAGCACAGATCATTGATGAGGCTGACTCTTATGAAGGGTGTGTAATAGCTCATGCTATCAGTGACTTAGTTTTCTGGCTGATGTACTCAGTAATGTGTTAAGAAGCCTTTGCTACAGGCCTGTCTTTCATCATCAACCCCAGAAGCCTGAGAGAGACGGCAGCGACAGTTTTATCTTCATCTGGTCACTTCATGGTGATAGATCAGCGGTCATATCATGTAAGCGCAGGCCCTCTTCTGAGAGGAGAACAATAACTTGGCTCATCTCTCATTGATTAAGAGGCTTCTCTGTTTACCGTGGTTAACTATGACAAATATGGAGCAGCCTTGCCACAATTCAACAGTTCTCTGCCCATCTGCTCAGCCATGCAGCCAAGTGCACTTCATTTATTTCATATGCCAGTAGGTGCCAAAATCTGTGAGCTTGCATTCTTTAAGTAAGATTAGTTCAGTGTATCCTGATGAGTCAAGTGTAATTTCTCAGCAGTGAGATGAAGATGAAATATGCACTGCAAAAAAAGCAAGGGAAAAAAATGACTGGGTCAGAGCATCTCCAAGGGCAGGTCTTGTGGGGTGTTTCTGGTATGTAGTGGTTAGTACCTACCAAAAGTGGTCTAAGGAAGGACAACTGGATCGGACAACCGATCCCACAGAAGAGCTGCTGTAGCACAAATTGCTGAAAAAGTTAGTGCTGGCTGTGATAGAAAGGTGTCAGAACAAACACTGTGTATGGGGCTGCATAGCTGCAGACTGATCAGAGTGCCCATGCTGAGCCCTAAGCACTTACAATAAGCATGTGAGCATCGTAACTGGACCATAGAGCTATGGAAGTAGGTGGCATGGTCTGATGAATCATGTTCTCTTTTACATTATGTGGACTGCTGTGTGCATGTGCATCACTTACCTGGGGAAGACATGGGACTAGGATGCACTATGGGAAGAAGGCAAGCCAGTGGAGGCAGAGTGCTCTCTTGGGTCCTGGCATTCATGTGAATGTTACTTTGACACATACCACCTACTTAAACATTGCTGCAGACTGAGTACACCCCTCATGGCAACAGCATTCCCTAATGTCAGTGGCCTCTTTCAGCAGGATAATGCACCAAATTGTTCAAGAACAGTTTAAGGACAGTGACAAAGAGTTCAAGGTGTTGACTTGGCCTCCAAATTGCCCAGATCTCAAGCTGCTCAGGCATCTGAGAGCTGTACAAGACAAACAAGTCTGATCCATGGAGGCTTCACCTGACAACCTGCAGGACCTAAAGGTTTTGCTGCTAATGACTTGGTACCAGATACCACAGCACAATTTCAGAGGTCTTGTGGAGTCCATGTCTCAATGGGTCAGAGCTGTTTTTTAATGTTATGGCTGATAGTAAAATCAAAGAAACATGAACAGACAAACTAATCCAGGACTGAACAAAGAACAGGTGAACACAATCCAGAGACAGAGAGTGGAGACAGGACCAAAACAGAAACTTAGTAAATTAAAGGACATGACATGAAAACTAAACAACATAAGAGGGGGATTTGTGACAATACGGTTCCTTTATTAAATAAATAGATCCTAATATTGGGTTTAGACTTTATCTTAACTTTGAATAAGAGGACTGAAAGTGAATAAACACTCCTCAGAAGGCTCAGAAATCGTTTCTTATTGGACATTGACTTGCGAATGGGCTCACTTGTCTTTACATCCATGTAAAAGGCTGTAAATGGCATGTCTTCATTTCCAACTCGCAAAATTGCTCTTTATTCTTTCTCCAGCCTTTTCATCCATCGAACAGTGATTTCATCTGGAGAGAAATTGCTGTCTTTATGAAGTGTCCTGTTGTGAAAACTGCCTTTAATTTTGAGCAGTGAGCTGTGATCACTGTAAGTCCTCTTCTCTGGGAGCCTTTTTTGTTAAGTAAGAGGAGAATAAGCTGTTATCCCATTGTAGAACTCAGAGGGGTTTTCTTTTACAAATGGGAAATGTACAACGTCAAGTTTCATATCAAATTATATCTCAGCAGCTTTTCCACAGAAATTCCCCTTGCAGAGTTGTGAGAGTGCCAAAGTTAGATGTATTTCCAAAGGCAGTGCTGCAGAAATGCAATAAGTGACAAGACAAGGGCCACGTGATTTAAATAATGGGATGTTAAAGATTCTTCTGCTTTGGAAAATGCTGACAGGTTGCACTTAAATTATGCCACAAGTGATGTTAAAACACAATCAGCTCCTTTAAGGTTATTTTACAGTGGCTTATCATCTTGACCTCATTTACATGTTCATTACAGTTTTTCTCAAATGCTAAAACACAAAAGCCAATCCTCTAAACCAAATGACCAGTTGTCTAAACACATTTA
>JAQQZX010000036.1:24701419-24714101 GCA_030068355.1 Notoglanidium maculatum
GGCGACCTGCCCAGGGTGTACCCCGCCTCTCGCCCAAAGATGCTGGGATTGGCTCCAGCTTCCCCGCGACCCAGACGAATAAAGCTGTATAGATAATGGATGGATGGATGGATGGATGGAGAAGAAGAAGAATGCCTTTTATTGTCACCATACACATTTACAATGAGATTAAAAGCAACTCCTTCAGCGCACACATATATGTATATTTATTTTAATTATTACCACTTTTACTAATGTTTTCTTGTGCCAATCTGAGCAACTGTCAACTAAAATTCCTTGCAACTGATATCTTACTTGGCTAATTAAAAGAACTCTGTATTTCCAATAGAGAGCCAAACAAGGCCTAAATACTTATGGCCCTGGGACTATGCCAATAAACCTCACCCCTTTAATCATGTAGAAGAAGTGATTTGTGGAACATCTGTTCCCAGCAAAAGCCTGTTAGGAATGTAGTAGAGAGAATGACTGCAGTGCTAATGGCTGTTTGGACACAGATTAGAGCGAACATGTGAGACTGTACAACTAATCTAGTCTTGAATAAAATCTGAATTCGTCCACAGAGAAGCAATAAGTACAGAGGTGTGAGTTCAGACTCACTGTGCTAAGAAGATTATAATCATGATTAAAGTTTATGGGTTTGGAAAGTGAGTGATGTGAAGGAGTAAAAACTGACCTCCCTTGTGGTGATAACTATAGCAACAGTAACTTTGCTATGCCTGTCTATACGTGAATAATTACAGGATTATAGTCTCTTTCCCAGCCACCTGTAAATAATGCACACATGCTCTGATGATGATGATGGTGATGATGATGACGAGGTCTTTTATGTTGTCTGAATGCAGTCATGATTGCTGACGTGTAGCAGCTGTGTGTGTGTGTGTGTGTGTGTGTGTGTGTGTGTGTGTGTATACATGTACAGGAGGAATATCCAGGTCTCGATTTTCTGTGCTAAGTGAAGAGGTACCAGGTGTCAAGAACAGAGACTCTCAAAATGAGAGAATCAGTGTGAGGGAGAGAGAGTGCACATCAGGATTTAGACCTCAGAACTATCTTTGTGCACCTTTATTTGGAATTGAGATTCTGCCCTTGAACGCAAGTGAAATTTTATTTGTGATTCTTACAGTGTTGGGGAGCAGTATTAAATCCAATGCCAATCTGAGCCTTTGTTGAAATACAGTATGCTCTACTTACACATACAGTATTTAGGAGACACCCTTATTCAGAGAAACGTACAGAAATGAAAGGTACGTTTTAATGTACAGTGTCCTCCACAATTATTGTAAAATTTAGCAAGATTTAAGATGGACTACATATTAAAAGTTTCTACGCACACAATCAACACATAAATGTAGAATTTAAACAGATACATTGTGTTCATAATAATATCCAGGGGTACCAATAATTGTGACACGTCTATTTGTGTTGAAAATTATTATTTCTTGAGGAGGGATTTGTTTTTCCCTGAATAAATTTGGTTTAGATTTTTTTTTAAATTTTTTCAGTGAGTGCTACTTTAGCAAAAGGTGGATTTTTTTCTAACCCCTTTCAAGGGGTGCCAATAATTGTGGAGGGCACTTTTTATGATTGAGCATTTAAGGGTTAAGGGCCTTGCACAAGGGCCCAGTAATGGCAGCTTGACACTACTGGGATTTGAACTCTCAACCTTCCCATTAGTAGTCCAATGTTAATGACCTTAATGTTAAAGGGGTTAAAGAGGTTAATCACACAACCCCAACCTTGTCCCCTACCTTGAACACCTTCAGTTATAAACCACAGCGCTGGACTGCAAAACTTTTATCAGTGCCTCCTGAAAGGAAGGCATTTTCACAAGTATAAAGTGTTACTTAAAGTGCTATATATTGCTCAACAATATCACCAGTAAAGGTCAAGCCTTCTTCATATTTACTCAGCAGAGCTTGTTCATGGTCTTGTCTGCTCCTCCTGAGGCATTGACCAGTTTGCCAGAAGATCACTGGGGCCACCCGAAAGCCTTTATATATGGCTTCTCCAAACTCCTTCTATGTAGCTTTGGCTTCTGCAAATTGATAAATGGGAGCTTTCCATGAGCATTACTTGGCAAGCCTCCTTCCACTTGATGGCTTTCCCCACCCTTCCCAACATGAGTAGTGAAGATGCCAATAACTACCCTCTCAAGTGCCTGCTTAATGTTCCCCTAGATCACTAAATGAATAGAACTGCTACAAAGGCAAAGCTCATGTATACTAGGGAAAACTCCAACTGTGAGGCCCTCAGCCTGAGATTGGTGAATATCCCAACATCAGTGGGAACTCAGAAGTAGGAGAACGATTTTCCCTTCATCAAACAGTTTGGTAGTTGAGCCCAAACCCTGGACTGGACTATATAAGGTTGACTATATGTAATTCATAGCTTTCCAGATCACGCACTATTCATACTCTTTTCCTATCACTGAAGTGGCATTCCACATTCCCATTCTGACTCCCATACTTCATCTAGTAGGTGGTAAGCCAACAAGATGTCTCCGCATTGCCATGTGGGTGGCCGAGTCAGCAGACGCGCAGTTGTGGGCACTGGTCCCAGGCTTGGCTCTGGGGTGGGACCATAAAGCAACCATAAAGTATACAGGGTACACTTTGCCTTTTTTACCTTTAATAAACATCTTTAGGATTGCTCGTTGTCTGACCTCTCCCCTCAGATCTGTTCCCTGGAAACATTAAAGGGGCCAGCTCACCCTTTCTAGAAGCATCTGCGCTAAGTATTGAGTCATCGTTTTCAATGCTATTGATATTTCACTGACACATTTAAAAACAACCCACAATGACGTGGCGACGTCCTAGGCCACAGATTATAAATTGTTATGTCAAATAGAAGACATTTTGTCCATTCCGTTTCCGTATGGTTATTCCGTTTGCAAACAAAATAACAAATTGTATTCTGGGAAGAGTGATCTGGCCAATAATGTTCACCAAAGTACACAAGCTCTTGCACAAAAAGAGGTCTAAGAAAGAAAGCAAGAAAGAATGAAAGAGGGGTGAAATAATACTGTATATACAATGAATAACTGATAAGAATTTATGAATGTAAGAGTGTAAATATGAGCGAGAGAGAGAGAATGTGAGGATGTAAATGAACTTCCAATGCCCATGTGATGGAGAGAAAGAGTTGCTGATGCTGTGAATGAGGGCAGTTTAGTCTTGTATGAGGAGCAGTAATGAGTTTAATGAGTTCAGGAGCAAAGTGAAGAGCTGCACCATGATGTGAAACAAAAATCACACTATTTACAGGAGGTCAAGCAAAAGCACATTGTGCTGAGGCGGAGAAAATCAGGCTCATCACACATCACATCAACATCATCCACATCAGGATTGATCGATGTGTATTTCTCTCTCTCTCTCTCTCTCTCTCATACTGTCCTTTTTTCTTTACTCTTACAGAATTTTAAAAACTTATGGATCTGCCTATCTGTCCATCAAAATGAACTGGGTGGCACATGGGGGACGCTCTAAGGTTCCGTAGTCTACGTGATAAGCATGAGGAAGATTGAAAGCGATTGATTTTCCTCCTGCATTGGGACAGAGAGAGGCACAGTGGTGCTGAGTTAACACACAGAGAGGCTACGACATTCTGTCAGCTATTTTACTCATTCGTTTATTGTAGACCTGAGGAGAACTGCTGGTGAGGGTATTCATATATGATGCAGTGAAAACTATGCAAATTATTTTGATAATCGATTAATATGTAGATTATTCCTTCGATTAATCAATGAATCGGATAAAACATAAAAACTGGGAGGTATGGCGAAAAATTTGTATGGTATATTTTTATATTTTTATACTTATATCTTTTGGGACATGAAGGGGTCTTTTCTGGCACATTTCCAAGCACATGGGCAAATGGTGAACAGTGCAAATTACTGTGCACTGCTGCAATATGAACAATTGTCAATTTGCAGCAAATGAAGAGGAATGCTGTCCAAAGGAATGTTCTGCACCATGAAAATGCACATCCTCATACAGCAGAAACAACAGTAGAGACAGTTCAGACATTGAGTTCGAATGTCTTCCATATTCTCCTTACAGCTCAGATTTAGAAGCGGTGATCACCTGGCTTACAGAATCTGGAATACAGAAGCTAGTTGAACAATACAACAAATGTGTCATCTTGCATGGGGACCATGTGGAGAAGTTGGATGTTCTATTGCTTGGCCCCACAAAGTAACACATCGTATGAAGGAATCAGTATTCAGTACAGAATGTAAACAATGTTTATTGTGGAAACTGTAATATAGTAAAAACAGAACTCAAAAAATAGATATGCCAACAACTTTAACATTGCTTCCTTTTCAAAACAAATGTTATATGGTGCATCTTCGATCTAACGTTCTTCATCCTCCATGTCTGTTTTCTGTTTTTAATCTACTGTAGTGATGGTTAACACACTGTTATGCTACCTAGTGAGCTGTACCCAGTATGCTGTTTGGCAGTGCAATATTGCACACAATTATTAGTGTTAAAAATTTGTTTGTCACAAATTGCTGTGTGCCATGGTGTTTTTGCCCTGTTAAAGAGGGTTGTCATGTAATTCCCTCTTGCGCCAGGCATTGTGCTTGCAGCTGAGCAGCTCACAGCATGTGAGGTTAGAGAAGTGTGTTTGGGACCGAAAGGATCTTCTCTGGACGGGTGGGAAGAATGTGTGGGTGAGGGGAGTGAATGAACAGCACTTTCCCTTCCCTCTTCATCCACGGCTGTGTGTGTTCACCGCTAGGATGGGTTAAAGTTGATAGTTGATAATTTGAGTTGAATGTTGATAAAAAGTTGATAATTTTGACAGTTATTTTTATAATCAAATTTTATAGGTTTCATTGGTTTGTTGTTGCAGCCCTACTACAAATTTTCCTGAACTGAAATGTGATTCTCTTTCATATGCACCTCAAACTTCAAGTACTAGCATTTAAAGCTTATATTTATGTCCATGTTCCTAAGGTTTTTAGCTCTGCAGCAACTCGATCAAAGCGTGTGAATAAATAGCAATAAAAATAAAAATAAAGTGTGAATAAATCACACTTAGCAGGCGAGGTTTTAGACATCTTTAGACAGACTGCCTCCTTATATCGCTACATTGATATCCAGTGGGTTTTCCCAGACTACCACACACATATCGACAGGGGTATGTGTCCATGTTCTTCCAGGTTCTCTGGTTTCCTCCTTCTGCCATTAGGTGGATTGGGTAAAATAGCCTGCCCCTGAGATGGACGCGTGTCCCATTAAGGGTGTATTTCTGCTTTGCCTCCAGTGTTCCCAGGATAGGCTCCAGATCCACCTGACCAATTTAACTGAAGATAAACGAATGAGTAAACATATACTCTTCAATTATAGTTTTTTCATTGTTCTCGGTTGCTATCTGTCTGTTGTCAGGGTTATGTTCAAATATTGGCTCAGGTTTTGTATAGTTAATTGGACAGCCCCTTGCATGCTTAATGCGAGGCCTTCCTGACTCTACTTTGTAGCTTCTGAGGACAGATCTTCTCAGATTGCTAATGTCGTTTGTCTTGTTGTGAGTGTAATTGTATTTTTTATGGCCAGATCGTTTCCTACCTGCTGTGAGCTGTGGGAGCTTTTGTAGTTGTGAGTCAGAAGTTGTAAAAGGTTGGAAAGCTCTGGTCTGGAATACAAATAAAGAAGAAATGGCCTCTTTCTCTTCAGAGTTTCACACACATCTGATTCCTAAGGAACCCAGGCGATATACCACAGAACCATACAAGAATGTATGAGTAATTAATCATAGATCAGTAGCATGATTAGGGTTGATGATTTCTTGCAATATAGCAATGAAAACCCAGCCTAGTGTTTTAACAATAAAATGCAAAAGTATTACTTTTCACAGCATATTCAAAATGGTCAGACTGCACTCCTGATCTTTTTATTCTGTTGATTTGGAAATAGATTTAACACGCATGAACAAATTAGATTTGCAAGCCCATTAGACTTTGCTTCCTATTCTATCTTTCACTTTCAATCTCTGTAAACATGATTTCATAGTCATTTAGATTTCCATACCCTGAGAACATCGAGAGCAGGTCACAACCCTATTGAATTCTTGATTCTGACTGGTCAGAAAGTGTCGATTAATTTAGTATTTGTTGTAATGCGCTGTAGGAAATTGTTGATATGGTGAAGGGGCTTGTTTAACATTAATGGAAGGAGTCTCCAGTGTCATTATTTTGTAACCATCAGGCTTAATGCTGTGAGGTTTCCTAAACAAGAAAGAAAAAATGAATATGTTTGACATGTCCATTTTTAAATTGCAATAGTTAGCATATTGCCGTGATTTAAGAGGAGTAAAACATGTTAGGTCTGTCACTGATTATTTTCCTATAACAGCATGGCCTGTTGCCTTTTATTCCTTACTTCTGCGTATTTTCTAGACTACAGATTAACAAAGACCTGAGAAAAATGTAACCAATTAAGTGAAGAGGACTGACCCAAATGCAGTTTAAAACTTTTAAAAACCGCAAAACTTGGTTTAGCTGCTTGGTTTATTACTACATACAAGCTAATGTGACTTCTTGTGTTTATTGTGCTTGCTAACTGGCAAGCCAGCTAATGAGGCCACTATCTTTGTGACTCATCATGGTATTATTTTTTCAAATGCAAAACAATTTGTGCAACTGTATTTGTAGAAAATGTTATACAGTTTAAGTTTAGGGCTAATGGCAGGATTAGCAACAGCTTTAATTTAACCCATGTTTCTCAGTTTCTCATGACATCAAATTTCAAAATTGCACTTGCTACCAAGAATAAGGGAATGTTAAAGTCGGTGCTGTACAACAGGGTAGCAGCTCCACCGGCTGTCCAGTTGTTCAGAGCACAGGGTCATGTGTTCCCATTAATCCATCATCACACTCATTACACACTATTAATGACCAGTCATGTACCATGGAGCAGTGTTTATAAATGAACATTTCCTGCTCATTAGAGCCTTCAGCAGTGACAAACTGTGAGCCATTAGTGAACTCTAAATTCTGCTAATGAAACATGCTGCACTGCCAGTGTGTTCACCTCAACATATACCTGTACTAATAATGATACAAATCCAAACACAAACAACCAACGCAGAGATCAACCAAAGAAGAGATTTCTTTTAAAATAATTTTTTCATTACACTTTACTAGGGAGTCATTTATTACTGCCTGTTATTCCTCAACAGTGTTATAACAGTTATATTAGGAAAACAAAATATAAAAAAGTGCAGGGTTTTATTAAATTAGCCAGGGTAAACCAACCAGGTCAAGGTCAAGGCACAGATCAGAATGCACAGGCAGCTAAAGGGTCAGACGATCTGTAAACAGGCTGCACTTGGTAAGGACTAAAACTAAAATGAGGCCAGAAGTCAAAAACCAATGGTGGAAGACAAATACTGTAAGGCAAATCAAATTTATTAGCTAGCCCATTGGGCAAATGAAAGCTTCAGTTGTGCTGAACAGACTTGTAATTTGGTTGCCTAGAAACTGACTTGGATAAAATGTCATAACTAAGATAAACTAAGCAGACTAGCTAGCCAGTCAAGTGCATTAATGCAAATTAAAGGAACTTATCCTAAGATTTTTATCCTCTTCTGGGGGAATTTTGTAATGCAGAACTTTATTTGTGACCTTGATGTTTATTGCCTTGACTATGAGATGTAAAATCTATTATTTGAGTCTTATGTTTCCTGTTGATATGTTTAACTGCAAAGTGAGTGCATGTAGGGACCTTATACTGAAAAGACTGTCTGGTATGCATGGTAATTAAACATTTTCTGGGTGTTGCATCTACTTGTCTGCCAGACAACTATGAATTAAAACAAAAAAAGTCTGGACATGAAATCTGCTATTCCCAGACACCCAAGCTACTTATTTGTGCACCTCTAAACAACACTATTGCAAGATTTTGCGAGTCATTTGCGAGTCTAGTGTATTTAAAGCGAGTGTGCTTATGTGTGTATGATGAGAAGTCTGGAGCTTGTGAATAGGAATATGTGTCATGTCATTGGTGACTTGATATGGTTGTAAACATTGTTAAAATATGTATAGATAAAATATATATTACCAAAACGGGAATCATCATCATTTCGGCTGACTTTGAAGCTGTATTTCCAGCTAAAATGACACCTCATACAACTGGAATATTGCTCGCTCTGGTTCATGTTTAATTTTTTTGGAGAACCAAACTGGGAAGCCTAGGAGCCCGGCTGCTGTGGCCAACCACAGTGCACTCTCCTGGGCTTGCCTTTTCACCTCACCCTCATTGTAAGCAAATGTTCATGGACTAGTATACAACAGAGTCACAAAGAGCCAAAAAATCAGCAGTTTTTACATAGTGTGTACATTGACACCTGTATATTCTATGCATACTGACATAGGTTACTGTTTCCCGTTTTGGACGCCATATTGGTAACTCCATGAATGCACAGATCATATGACAGACAACCAAGGAACCACTCTCTATATTTTAACTCTGTGGTTGTTGGCTGGCTGAGGATTATGGGAAGTGTAGTTGATGGTTTCACTGGTTTCTTGGTCTGATCATGATTTCCAGATCAAATAATCTTTGTGATTAAATCTTGTGTTGCTTGCTTGTTTATTTAATTGCTACAGAAATGATGGATTGACTATCAAATATTATTTTTCTTGTTGTTCATGATGCCTACCATGCACATTAATCATTCTGAAAATATTCTCATGTGGGTCCTCCAGGGCAGAAGGCTGCTCATATTGATGACATTCAAAGACAAATGTGAGACATAAACAGAAAGAGCCAAAAATTAGACCTGAGACTATAATGACTTATAATGATTATGGTCAACTCCCATTAACAAAGTGGTTAATAAGCATAATTAGAAACACCTTGGATAGAAAACGCCTGCTTGTGCTGCCTGATTAATGTAAATTGTCTCATTAATCACCATGAGTTTCAAAAACTGGCATTATGTATAAAGGATGTGCTATAGTAATGATTTATTGGCACAGTTAAATTCCTGCCACTTCTGTCACACAGAAGTTTTAAACATATCTTTTCTATTTTGCATGTAATAATTGCACCAGTTGAGATGGCATATTTTTAAGGAATATGCTTCCTAATGGACCTTATGTTTGACTCCTGTCACACAGACAAATGAAGCATTCGTGCTTTGTATGGAAACTTAAGTTCAGCTTTACCAACTTGAAGGTAGAGGCATAGTTCTTGTATGAACCATCAAAATGATCCTTTTAAATCCTTTTAGATGAATTGGAATGATGGCTGCATACCAGGCTTTTTCTCCCAACATCAGTACCTGACCTCTTGCACTCTTGTAGCTGAATAGGTAAATCCCACAACCATATTCCAAAATCTAGTGGAAAGCCTTCTCGGATGAGTGAATTTTCCCCCTGCGTGGATGAGATTGATCAAACTTTTTGCAGGAATGGACAGGATTAGTCAAACTTTCTCCAGGAGAGGATAGGCTCGGTCAATCTTTCTGTATAAGTGGGCAGGATTGGTCAAACCTTTCTGCAAAAGGGACTAAATTGGTCAAATTTTCTGCATGAGTCGACGGGATTGGTCAAATAATCTGTCTGAGGTGATAGGATTGATCAAACCTTCTGCAGTATCAAGGGGGATCGGTCAAACTTTCTACAGAAGTGGAAGGAGCTGGTCAAACTTTCAGTGTGAGGGGACAGGTTGATCAAACCTTTTCCAGGAGATGATAGGCTTGGTCAAACTTTCTGTAGAAGTGGGCAGGATTGGTCATACTTTTCTGTGAAAGGGACTAAATTGGTCAAATTTTCTGCATGAATCAACGGGATTGGTCAAATATTCTGTCTGAGGTGACAGAATTGATCAAACCTGCAGGATTAAGGGGGATAAGTCAAACTTTCTACAGAAGTGGGAGGAGCTGGTCAAACTTTCAGTGTGAGGGGACAGGTTGATCAAACCTCTTCCAGGAGAGGTTGGGAATGGTGACTATTTATGCAGGATTGTAAAGGACTGGGGTGGCATGGTGTTTCAGTGATTGGCAGTGTCACCTCACAGCAAGCAGGTTTAGCTTTTCTATTTTGCATATTCTCCTCATGCCTGCATGGATATTTTTCAGGTTCTCTGGTTAAATCCCAATGACATTCAGATTAGGGCAACTGGCTACTCACAGGTGTCAATGTTATTGTTAATGGTTGTTCGTCTTTATGTCAGCCCTGCAATAGACTGCAGGTTGACCAAAACCTGTCCAAGGTGTACCGCCTCTTGCCTGAAGCCAGCTAGGATTGGCTCCAGCTTCCCCACAACCCTGACAGATAAGTGGTATAAATAATGCATGGACAGATAGATGAATGTACAGGATTTATAATTATTTTTTAGGACTGGGTGAGATTTGACTTTCAACAGGGGACAAGATTGGTCAAACTTGGCATATTAAGACTAGACAGACTTACTACAAGCATGGGCAGGATTGGTCAGACATTCTGTGTGCGATTTTCTACAGGAAAACTCTAAAGTAGCAGTCAATGGTCTTTTCTGCTAAAACAGGCTGGAATGGTCAATTGTTTGCAGGGTGTTGGTGGAACTGGTCAAACTCTGCAGAAGTGGGTAAAGTTGCTCAAAACCTCTGTCAGAGGGCCAGGATTGGTCAAACTTTCTGCAAGGGTGGGTATGATGGGTCATACAACTAAAGACCTACCTCTTTCATAAGTACTTGGACTAGCAGTTTCAGAATTTATTCTTCACTTAAAAAGACTTTCTGCATGCTTTCTTATGTATTACATGCCAACAGAGTTTTAGCATGGTGGTATTCTTAGCCCAGGTCCTAGTGAACCAGTATCAGAATGTGTTTACTGATAGAGACTACCAAGCACTTAGGTAAGGCGGTCTGGATCAGGACGTCTGCCAAATGCCATGATTTTAAATGTAAATGTAAATTTATTCTTTCCAAATGTGGCTGCAGATGAGATTTAAACTGGCAATACAAGGCAGATACTCAAATCTTATTTTGTGGAACGTCACACTGATTTTGACTTGGTCTTGATCAAACTAGTCCATGTCTATTAGAAACCAGTTATTACCAGAATTAGAGATTATTCTATACTATACTAACTAATCCAGTCATCAAACAGGTCAATCTGAGATGGTTAGGGCAGTTAATTGGACCATTTCTTCCCCTTCACTTTACACTAGCTGACAAACAATTCAATTGATATTTGGCCAGATTCTGAACACCAATACTTTTATAACGCTTCAGTGGGTCCAGATACTCACATATTTATAACCACAGACTTATTAGTTTCTATGTAATTTAAATTAGGAACTGAATATTACACTTTAGGATAAATAACTGAATAAAAAAATTAAAAACGTGATCTTATTTTCCCCCATATACACTAAGATACGCATAGGAGCACCCATCGAACTGGCAGCCGTTTAGTTCAATCTTCTGTTATATTTAAAAAAAGAAAAGATCTGTAAAGGACTATTGACTTCTAGGGGAGAAAAAAGCAATTGTACCATAAAAGATGGTGGATAGTGTTCCTTTTCTCTCTCAGGAAACCATCTATCTTGGGGCATAGTGGCCTTTATACCAAAGATAGAGCAAAGGATTAAGTAAGACCTGAGTGTAGCCAGTGTGATCCATGATTGCCCACCAGTTACTTCCACACTATTTTTTATTATCAGCTCCAGAACATCCTAAAATGGTGTCATTTCTTCACTGAGAGAAGGTTTGACCTTCATGCTTTGTGTCAATCAAATCCAGCACTTGGAAAGTTCAATAAGACCATCAGGGTTCAATCCATCAATAATATGACTGTCTTGGTTAGTGGCTTTTATAATGGATGTTCAGAGAGCAGACTCAGTGGAGAGAGAAAACACTTTGCACTTTGTGCTGTCTCCTGAGGGACAGCTAAGTTAAAGTCAAAGTTTCTAAAATAAATTATGACCTTTTCAGGTCTTTCTCACTGCCGCTAACTCCATTAGTACAAAGCTGCTACATTTGGTCTAAATTTGGCCTCAGCACTTCAGCTCAGACTTACCTGCAATTATTAATCAATTATTGGCTAGCAATGGCCATGTAACCTGGCAGAGGAAAGTAGAAGACAGGATAGGTAGAAAAGGCAAGAAATGAACATGACAGAACAGGACAGGACAGGAATGGGAAGGAAAGGAAATCACAGGACAAGACAGGAGATGAAAGGAATGGAAAATAAAGAAACTTAAAGTAAATGAAAATGAAGACCATTCCAAGGTTACTAGTTGGAATTACGAGTTGAAGGAGCATTTACTACTTTGGCCAATATCAGAAAAACCGAGTTAGGAGTTTTAGTCACATGCGGCAATACCACTGGCTTCACGACCAGCAAGTAATGAAACAGTATTGTAGGTACTGAAGGAAAACCATTAACCAAAGTGAAAACAGATCAACCTGTCAAGGAAAGAAGTTTAAACTTATATAAGTCAACTCAGAATTTGAATTTAATGTAATTACATGTTAATTATAAAGATCATTTAGGGCAAGTCATTTAGGATGTTTTTTATTTTTATTTTTTTTACGTGTCTATTATGTTTTTTTTTATTTTAAGCATCAAATACACTACCGGTCAAAAGTTTGGACACCTTCTAATTCAGTTATTTCTTTATTTTTATTACTTTAAAAGAGACTGGATAATGATGGACTGTTGTTTCTCTTTACTTAGTTGAGCGGT
>JAQQZX010000036.1:24776490-24790601 GCA_030068355.1 Notoglanidium maculatum
TATATACTTTTGTGAAGCTGCTTTGAGACAATGTCTGTTGTTAAAAGCGCTATACAAATAAAATTGAATTGAATTGGATAAATGGATGAAATCCAAATGGAAGAAGTTAGTATTCCAGTCTTAAAAATAGGGTTGGTGAACCTGAGACTTTTTCAGTATTGACTGAAAATATATATATTTTTGTATTGATTTGTACTTATTGAATTGGTACTTGGCGTTACAAAATATGGACTTGTGTTGCCTTTTATTTTCACAAGCACAAGTTTAACAAGAATTAAGAAGCCTTTTACAAAACAGCCTAATTTTTGGTGCAATGTACAAATGAAGCCAACTGGTTGAAGTAATGTCTTTGATGGTTTTCAGTCTTAATCTTGGCTTAGTTTTGCTTTCATTTGGACTCAATCGTGACTTGGCCTCAACCCCCTAAAGACTCTGTCTTGTCTTGATTTCAGCTAGACTTGGTCTTGAACTTGACAATGATGATCACTGTATAATGTCCTGGTTATAATCCCGCTATCACTCATAAGAGGATGGGTTGCCTTGTTAGTCTGGTTTTCTTCCTCAGGGAATATTTCCTCACCACCTTCACCTCTGGCTTGTTTATTAGAGTCCTAAATCTACATCCAGGTTTATGTAAAGCTGTTTTAAAACTGTCAACGACTATTGTGAAAAGTGCTATCGAAATAAGAAATTAAATTGAATTTAATACCGAGATTGTAGTTTGCACTCATCCTCTGATTTGTAGATGTCCCTAATGTGTTGTTACATGGTCTACAAAATGACTAAATTAACAGCTAGCTTGAAAAAAAACAGAAATGAGTCAAAGCTGTCGTTCTCACAATGACTGCTACTGCTTACTCTAATACTTAGTAAAAAGGTTTCATTTGTTAAGGCATTCAAGTCATCTAAAATGAATAATAGCTTGTTAAATTCCGCTGAGCTCACTACCAATTTGGAAAATATTTTAAACAGTAAGATTGGTTGTAGTTGCAGAGTGAATATGCTATTTTATTTTTCCCTGAAAAAATAAAAGTGAAAGTGAAAGGCATTGGAAAAATAATTTTCACAGAATATAGAAAACCCGCCTTCCATTTTCCTTTGCCACATATGTTCAAAACGCATAATTTATATTTCACACAAAAGTACGTTCACTCTAGTAGTGTTCTGTTCTTAAAAATTCTGATCAGTCCCATGGTTATTACAGTCCACAGGAATTTATAATGATCAAATTAGTGATTTAAGCCACAGAGACCTTGACCATTTACTGAAGATGAATGAATGAATGAATGCGGAATGAGAGCACGCCACCTCAAGTAACCAGCCATGTTCGATATGTTTCCATGTTAAACAGTGTGGCCTTTTTTTATACAGTGAGCTTCACGTCTGACTGCCCGCTCCCACCTGCATGAGAGTAAAACTTCCCACTCCAGACTGCATGAGAGCAAAAACTGCCCGTACCCACCTACATGACAGTAAAACTGCCCACATCTTCCTGCATGTGAGTAAGACTGCCCACTCCAGCTTTTCATGCAGATCACTAAAAAGAGCTGATCTTTTCCTACCTTTTTAAAGATTGTACTCTCGTTTGATGAAAAACAGTTCTGCTATGAAACATTCACAGGGGCCCCACATACTGAAAACATCTCTGAAACCATCTATTTTTACTGGTTTAAAAGTTAATATACTTATTATCAAAGGCAATGTAGTGGGTGTTAGAGTAGACACACTGTCCATCATCTATACTGGAACCAGAACTTGTACATTTTTATTCCATTTTAAACATTGTTTATAACACTCTGATACTGTGTGAACTTAATGTTATTGCTATTCAAGAGTTTAAAATGACTTCTTTGAAATACTCATCATCTTTATTCTCGGTAATGACCAAGATGACATGATTATTTAAAGCTGGGCTGTAGTGAGGTTAGGAAACCCTTCTGGTATTTACCATTTATGCTCCACAGGAGTGAAAGCAGCCTGATCTGTGGTTAAACCTAGAAGACTCATGACTTAATCCTTGACTGGCAGCCAAGGTGGGGAAATGTTCTCTAATCTGCACATCCTGGCTGATAACACTAAACACCGAGAGGCAGCGGGGTTTCTATGAACAGCTGAATCTCTGAGGAATCCAGCTTCATTTCACAGTTTCCCTTCATCTGTTATTCTTCTAGGAACTTTCAATTAGCCAGCAGTGTGTCTGAGGTAGCGCTAACAGGAGTCTGTGTATCGGCAGATTGGCACACTCTTGCTTGCCTGACAAAACTAACTAGAGGGCAGAAGACGCAGGATGATTTGGAGTCAAACATGATGATGTTCATTCATATGGTGAACATTATTGTAAAACACACTGACTTTCAGTTTTCTGCTACTATTTTGTATCATCTTCAGACCTTAAAAGAACAGTGTTTTTTGTAGTACCATAGGTAGGTTTATCATAGAAGCATGCTTGATTATTGCAGAAGTAGTTTTCAAGCTTAAAGTAATTCCTAGTTCCCTAGATTTAGCCCTTGCTTAACCTCTACCTAAAGAGAGTGATGCAGCAGTGCTTAAGTTTTTGAGTTTGTTGTGTTCTCTGTCCTCCTCGTCTGTACGTTCTAATTAAACAGTTCAGCTTGCAAAGCTTCAACGTTCATCAACCAGCCAAGCTAACCCTAACTCTGGCCTCTGCCATAACGCAAGTGTCTTAACTGCATCATGTAGCTGCATTGCATTCTTGAGTCCAGTGTTTGCTATCTCCACTAGTGCTACACTGCTGCATTTTCTCATTAATATGATGTTGAAGGTTGCTGGAAAATTGTGAGCGAGAAAAGGAGCTTTTGACTCTTTTGAACATGTGATGATGTGAATCATGCTTTCTATGTTTTAGTCAGAACACTGCAGGGGATCTGATAATCTTTAACTAGAATGACTGTGCAGTTTGGCCCAAAACCCAATAAAAAAGCTTTATGTAAGCATATGCGGTTTTAAAACTGATAAAAGTCTTGAATTATTGCTCTTTTAATACCCCATTTAACACCCCAACTTGCAAATTGTCTTATCTGAACTGAAGATGCCCCCTATGATGTTGAGAGTCCAGCATTGTAAAGCTGGTATCATTGAGAACTCTTTCTACTTTCTAGGTGGCGCAAGCTAAAGGGCATTGGAAAGTACTAACCAACCAATGTTTTAGGTTCTAGTCAAGGAGTGTGACATAAAACTGGTTAACTGGTTAATTGCCTTACAGAGCACTGAAAAGGAATGACTGAATGTATATAAGAAAAGGTAGAGATTCACATGTCTTGCAGAAAGCTAATATAGTATTAGCAGTGCTTGGAACTCTAGTATTCACTGTAACCAGGGTTTGACCTTTGTAGGAGCGCCACAGGGACTTCCCAGGTTCCTGTGTTCCACTTGCTCTGAAAAACCATAACTGGGTAGGCTGGGGCTAGAGGTGTTTGCTGGAATTGGTTGCAGGTTTTAGAAAAAATGATCCACTACAGCAAAGATGAGGGTGTGGTAGGTTGGTAACAATGTCAACAGTGTCCATGGTATTGGTGGTGGAACCAGATTACTGAATGGGAAAGAGCATGGAGGCTCAGTAATGACACAGGTGTGGCTGAAAACATCTGAAAATATTTTAAAACAAGGTGAGCCACCAATATTTTTGGGTTAGTGTTGCTGTGTTGCAATGTTGCTGCCTCACAATTCCAGGACCCCAACAATTCACCCCAACACAGTTATTGTATGTGCAGAGTTTCTCATACTCTTCCCATGTCCGTGCGGGATATGGGTTTCCAGCCACCACTCAAAAGAAGGAGAAAGCCTTTATTTGTGACATGTGTTACATTAGAGTTAGATTCTTTTCTTTGCATATCCCAGGAAGAGCACAGGGTTACCCGTTATACAGCACCTCTAAAGCAGATACGGTGGATGACTAGGGCTACACATTCCTGTTAAAACGGCAGTCTTTGTGGTGTAAAAAACGTAACCAAGATATCTCATGTCAGATCTTATTCCAGCTTTAATGTGATATAGTAACCAACAAAACATAGCATGATGCTGACACCACTGTGCTTCACCATGTTCTTTGGGTGATAAGCCATCTTGTTTTTGCACCAAACGTGTCTTTTAGAATTAAGGACAAAAATCTTGGTCTCTACCTTGGTCTCATTAGAACATTGCACATTTTGCCATAGGCAGGCTTGGATGTCACATGGAGCGAGTGGCCAGTACTTGCCAGATATTCCTGCAGCTCTTTTAATGTTGCTGTAGCCCTCTTGGCAGCCTTTTGGATGGCTCAAATGATCTCTTTCCATCCTTGTAGCCAGAAATGTCAATCAGGTGACAGTTATTTCTGTTTCACAAACTATATTTTGTTGAAACAGCAGACAAGATCATTTGAACTCAAGTTGTTCATTGTACCCCATATTTAATTAATAACAGTGACAATATTCTTCATCATCCTTACTACCGTAAACATTATTATCACCCTTCATGCTGACTTGTCCACAGCCCCGTCCTCAGACTCCATTCAGACTCCTAACATTTGAGAGATTTTGTGGATAAAGAGTTTAGTCTCCCCGGAGTAATTCCCTTGTTCCTAACTGGACAAAGAGGAAAGCTTTGACCTTGGAAGAGTTGTCTGGTGGATATGCACACTCACACAAACACACACTGCAGTGCTCCACATAACAATTCTATTCGTTTGCAGCCCAAGCACATCATTTTTTTTTCCCAACAGCCCTCCGAGGAGATGGACCGTGGTGATTATCAATCCTCTGCAAACAGTGGAGGGCCGCAAAGGCGCCATAAAGCACAAGGGGATGAAGGATGCAGCCAGATTGCACTTTTGTCCTGCACACAAATCAGCAAGGTGTTTTTTACCACTGTATGTCTGAGATGGGAAAGGTAGACTCGTACAATAACAGCGAGATATCTTAGTTACATCTGGTGGCTTTTGTGAACAATATGAGAAATATCGGCATAGTGGAAAGGAAAATAAACATTTGGTAAGGAAGGTAGAATAGGCTGTGAAGTTGGTCGCAGCCTAATGTTAAGCATGGCATATTTTTCAATATTAAAGAAAAAAATTACAGACATTACAACTTTCCTAACAAGAAAAATCCCACATTCTCTTATTATTAAATGAGCTGTATGTTCATACATAAATGCAAAATATGGGGGGTTTTTTGTAAAAAAAAAAAATAATTAAAAATTAAACCACATTTCACCTTTTATGCATACAGTTGACCAATTTCATTTTCCCTCACTCATATCCAGATGTATAATTTTAGCAACACTTGAGCAAACCACTCATGTGATACCGTTGAATTGCCCCGATAAACATTGTGATAGTGGTGGTGGATGTTGAAGCCACTATCATCCTAGATTTTCATCAAGATTTTTCTCTTACCAGACAATTACAGGTTGTCATGGTGGTTTGTTATTTTTGAGAGAATGAATAGAAAGGTTATTAAAAATTGGTGAGGCAAATGTCCAGTGTGACATTTCTAATCATCAGCTGCTCTGTTTTTTTTACAGTGCAAAGAGACCACTTTCTTCATTTAAAGAAAATTCATGAATTCACAATACAACATTAACCTAGATAAAGTGAACCCAAAGCAAAAATAACTGCTACTAGAAGCAAATGTGTATCTTTCATATCCTGTTTCTTTTCCCCTTCAGTATATTTGCTTTTGCTCGAGGCAAACGGTATGCACCTTTGGTCTCAATGCTGCTTCAACTGAGCAAGAAGAAAAGTGTAGCTTTCAAGTGTCTTGCATATCGCTGTAGCAAAAGATCAAATATTGTAAATGCTACCAATAAGCCATATATGTTGCCACCTCTGCTGCTGTAATTGTAAGCCATTTTCTTTGAAATGCTAGTGATTTTGACTCTTGAACTCCAGAAGGAGAAAGTCCCTATTGCATAGACTCTGGCTGCAAACATGATAACATGGTGGAGGTATTTTGGCTTTGTTTCTATAAGATAAGAGAGAACAGAAGCATGCTGTCCATTTTTCATACAGTTAATGGTTAATACTAAGCTTATGCATTTGCTTAGTGTGACATCTAGTACTTTGACCCCAGCTGTGGCTCATCACTGCGATTCTCGGCTTTTCTTCAGGAAGTACACTCATACACAGGTTTCCTGATTTTGAATACCAATGGGTTAAACCAATACGTATGCTGTAGTGGGACTAAGGTAGCTCAGTTGATGAGTCCCAGAAAATACACCACTGTCGTTGTCCTGTCCTGCTGGGGCCTCAAGCGAGGGCCTGCTGAGCCTACATACTCCAGAGGGGTACCATTCGTCTTGACCCTGCTGTAAGGAAGAACATCAGGATATTAACTTTCATTTTTTTTTATCTTTAATAAGCACTTCATCCTGCTCAGGGTCATGACATATACTGAAGGCTGAGGTTGGAAATACACCTTGGACAGAATCACCAATCCACCTACCAGCGATTAGGAGGAAGCCAAAGAACTCGGAGGTCTTAAAGTGCATAAAGCTTGATATATACTACAGTTAACTGTGACATACTGGCTTGTTCAGGCATTCATGTTTGCGAAAGAAATGTCAGACATCTTGCTCCTGAAGTTTAATGAAACCACTTGACAGTCCAATCCACACGATGCCAGATCTCTGCAGTTTATTCTCACATAAATGTACCAAAAGTGATGAAAAACCAAACCTCCTTTACAAAGCATTACCTGCAGTCCGGTTGTTGTTTCACTGCTCCATTGGACACCATATTGACATTCCAATTCTTGAAAAATGAATCCAATATTATTGCACTGTGTGGAGAATACTGTGACTCAGTAATGTCCTGCAAGGCCCATCCACCATATGGGCCTCTGATGATTATCGTCCTGTGTTCATATCGATCTCTTGGGTCTATTTGCAGACCTTTATTAGGAATTTCAAATGCGCCTTACAACAGAATGTTGCGTGGTACAAGCAGGGAAGAATATTGAGTCGTATAAGAGGAACACTAATGCATATATCATGCAAAGATTCTCCAGTTCTTACAGAAACGCTGTAGATAAACAGGATGATAAATTAGAATGTGGCTTGTTGTTGTTCTTCTTCTTAAATGAAGACTGTGTATGCATCACAAATGACCAAATTGCTCATGTTTTTCACTTCTCTCTGATCACATTCATGCTCCAGTGCTGTCATTTGCACACAATGAGAACAAGCTCTTTGAATTTACCTGGACAGTGGTACCGCATGATTGAATTGTGTTACATTAACACAATTTGTCTTTGCACAGCCATCCTGATTTGATTATATACTTCTGATGGCCTGAATAACTCCCTCTTCACACTCTCACCTTAACTGAGGATCGACCCTAGTGTTCTCATCTTGACTCCAGCTTGAAAGTTAGTTTTTTGTGCATGTGTGTTTCTTAAATTAGCCAAAAGTAGGCAGGTATATAGGTAACACAAGGCTGTAGCCGGAGTGTGCTATCTCAGAATATTGAGGAAACAGGGTAACGTTAATGTAACTTGTGCCAATACGATATAGTCGGAGCCATGTAGCCACTCACCTCAGAACAGAAAACGTTCACTCGCTCTCTATAGACTTGTACTGAGAAATAATCTTCTCATGTTACTTAAGTTTAAGCTTAAGCATGCCTGAAACTGCCGTTTCAACAAGACAACGCACTTCCACTTGATCATATATAAACTCCAGAGCCGAATGTCTTCCTATATCTATAGCAAAAACTAGCTAACCTGGCCCACATAGTTTGCTAGCTGATTTGGTAATCATCATGAAAATGCAGCTACTTACTGTAGTTTACGAATTATCTTGTTGCCTAGCGATGTACTCATCCACTTTTTAAAGTACGGTTTTATTTATATATTTATTTATTCATTTGCTTAGGTGAGATTTTCCCCTAAAGCAATGGTGAATCTTGGACATAAACTGTTTCATGGAAGTGTATCCAGGTGGAACCATCCACAGCAGCTCTAAGCACTGGCCAATATCAAGCACAGCAGTGTGTGAGTGCTCTGAACATAATTATAGAGCTTTCATAAAGGCTCTCTGGCTTCTGTTGATCGAACATGGATTCCTCTGGCTGAGTCACTGTCTCTATCAATGCTGCTGTCTTTCATTTCAGTCCCTAGACTCTCACATACAGGCACATACACACACCCCTGCCTCTCACCTGGCTGTGTTCCACTCTGTTCTGATCAAGCAGAGACAATAGTAAAGCTTGCTGAAAGCTCTGTCTGGCCTCGAAAGAAAGGAAAAGGAGATGTTGAGCAACGGGCAGAACAAAGCACGCAGCCTGAGCATTGTGTTAGATTAGTGCTACACTATGAAGACTTTCTTTTTAAAAGCGGTAAGAAATATTACAGGATATAATAAGCAAAGTATATACAACGGACGGAATACAATGGCAGATGGGATGAGATGTTGCAAGTGGTGTCCTGGTCACGTCACAGCTGTTTTAATATTATAAGCACAGTGTATAATCTGACATCCAGTTATTATTCTAAAACCAGAAATAATTATGAGGAGCACGTAGCTGCCATGCATTCATTTTTGTGCGCACACTTTAGATTACATGTGGAGGGTTTGCCATCAGCGCTCATGATTGCTTTGGGTAAAAACCTGACAGTCGACGTGAGCACTTGTCCTCTCTGAGCGTGTGGCTGTGAATTACAATGATCTCTAGAGCGGTGTGATTAAGATATGAAGTAGTGATGAGCACACAGGCTGATGTAACTCTGCTGACTTTCTGTTCAGGTTGTGAGAAATAGTCAAGAGAGAGCGAGAGAAAGAGAGAATGTGTCTTTCATCAGCATGTCTATTCATCATTACTCAGTCAAGAAGAGGGCAGAAGCTCCACGTCTGCAGGTCTGTCAGCTTCCCTAATGCAGCTAAGAACATGGACAGAGATGGCCGCTTGGCACGGACGTCCTACACGCTCAGCTAGCTGTGTCAGGTGTGTTTGGTCGGGATTTTAAACATTTCAAAAGCCTTGAAAAGGTGAAGCCATACTTTTATATTATGAAATGGTTAATAATTTCAGAGCTTGTATAGGTACGCTGCTAAAACAAACAAACAAAGTAATAATAATAATAATTATAATAATAATAATGATAATAGTTTGCTAAATACTTAATGCTCAATCATATAAATAAACACAGTAATTAATAATTAAATGAAATATTAATCAAGAATACAAAGTAGAAATTGAAGAATTGAATTTGGTCTGATTACATTCAAACATGTCTAACACACATTGTTATTCTTTGCTTTTTTTTTTCTTTTCGTTTTTTAAATAACTAACACCCAATGACGATTCATCTAACACATTGCTCTATAATGCTTTTTTAATGCGTTAAGCAAATTAAATAAATTCTTCATTATGGAGGACTGATTGCATCTTCCTTGACGTATAGAAATAAAAAGTTGAGGTAATATGGCGTAGTGGTCAGAGCGGCGTTTCTAACTACTGTATTTAAGGAGGTAATTCTGCTGAACTGGAAGATTTGAAAGACCAACAGTGCCATCTAGCAGCTCCGAGACATTCCAACCTCTCAGCCCAAACCTCCTCTGATTATATTTTAAAGACTCGTGCATATTTCACTCGTAAAGAATTATTTGTGAGACGTTCACTTAAAGCTGTATGTTTAAGAATGAGTGCCTGCATGGATCTGACCAAGTACAGAAGGAGCAAATCTCATTTAAGGGAAATCGCATGAGATCAGCTATAATGAAAGATATTTTCACCAAGCACTTCACTGGGGACATCTTTGGCCTACAACCGCTTCATATAATCATGTTCAGTCATGTTCAATGCATAAGATCAAGAGCTTCAACTGGTGTTCTTCAGAAAACATGTGACCGTTCTGACTTTGACCATAGGGCAGACGGACCGGTTTGGGTATTTCAGAAACTCCCGGGTTTTCACGCGCGACAGTTTCTTGAGTTTGGTGTGAAAACCAAAAAACCTTCCAGTGAGCGTTCGGTGGAAACGCCTTGTTGATGAGAAAGATCAGAGGAGAGTTCACGTTGATACAAAGGATACTGTAACTCAGATAATCACTTTTTACTACCAGGGTGAGCATCTCAGGATGCACAACACACGGAAGGAAGATGAGCTCCAACAGCAGAGGACCACGTCGGGTTCTTCTCATGTCACACAAGAACATGAATCTGAAGCTACAGTGGGCACACTCTCACCGAAACTAGACAGATAAAAAGCATCACCTGGTCTTTTGAAAACTGATACTGAAACAAACACAATCACAGATACAGATCCAGCTAGAGATAGTGGCACAGGAGTGAAGTTGACCGTTACTTTCACAAGTACACCACTGATAGATGTGCCGTGTGCGATGCGTTGGAACCCGATTCTCTTCAGAGGGTGTTTAAAAGTGGCTCCTTGCTTCTGTTGTCTCAGATAGAACCACAGACACAAACACATACTGCTACATCTCACCATCAGATGTCAGTGGGTGCATCATCTATTTACACCTCATAATGTTTTCCAACAGAGCTCTATTTGTGAGACATGCACTGAAAGCCACATGTTGTTTAAGAACAGGAAATGGCTTTCTCCTGAAAAAAAAGTGTGAGCTCCAGTTGCATGCAAAGAGACTACGTGACACAATTAGCAATGGCTCAGACCATTTTTTTTTTTTTTTCTAAATTTGTTATCATCATTGTATACACTGTAAAGTAGTAATTATGTAACGTAACGTGAAACAGATGCAGTTCAAATGTACGGCCCTCTTCATGGCTATGCTTGAAAGTAATCTACAGAATTCATAAATGAGTCAATAATATCCGCATGTTTGTTTGTTAGATTTATAGTCATTTTAATAAAATGTATTTTCACGTTAGCTGAATAAACAGATATTATCTCAAATAGCGATGGTCCTGTTCGATTCTGCGTAAACTTTGATGCTGGAAACGTCGCCTCTTTTTATAAAGACTGAAATTGGGTCATGAGCAGAATAGAAGGATTAAAAATGCCATGTGTGACCTTGTCGAATGTACAAGTGCACACTTAGGAGACGAGCTTCACTCGGTGTTGGCCTGCTGCAGGAGCTAAATGCGGGCGTCTGAAACTCTGAACTGTCTGAGGTTTTGCCTCGTCTCTGTTTAAGGCCCTTCTCCTTTCCTCTCTCTCGCGCTCGCTCGCTCCCTCCAGAGAGAAAATGGGGTTAAAAGCAACGGTGTTTGTGGTAATTTATTTTGAAGTAGATTGTGCACTGGCTGTTGGGGGGAAAGGAAAGAAGGCAGCACTCGAGAAAAATACATACTTAATAATGAGGGAAATGGCTGTATGTGGTTTAGGGTGTTTTGCTAATCAGTGGTTTTGTGACACATTTTGTTTTAAACTTGTGTGTCGCTTGCCAGGTTTCGGGCAAATGCATCAGCATGTGCTAAGCCAACACGAAACTTTGATTTTTGTCATTGGCATTACGAAGAGGAATCCATGCAAATGACCAACATATGAATTTATGTATTTATTCATACAAACAAGAACAGCGACAAGAATACTTTGCCGTACCGTTTAAACGCCAGCGTTAATATTCTTCCAGAAGAATAAACAACAGCTGTATAGTATTTTGTATACTTCCAAGTCCTATATAGGATGTTCCTCATTGTATCATGACTGAAGTGGAATTAATGTATCAAACAGTAAAAAAAAAAAAAAAAGTTCTTTGTTCGGTTTTGTTTTTGCTGAAAAGCATCTTCATTTTGCGACTTGACTGTTTTTCTATTCAGCCTATCGTAGTGATCGTGTTTTTCCAAACTGGCTGACTAACAAGCTCAGTCATATTTAATTCCCTTTCCTTCATTATACATTGTTAAAACATAAAGTGAAAATGAAATTAGGTTCAAAAATCGCCGACAGCAAAAGCTCGACATCTGGTAAGATTTCATGACTGGAATGGGGATGTATTTTAAGAGTAATTACGTTCAAAAACATTTATTTCTAATCTAAGAGTAGCATTCGCATCTGAAGTGTGTGTGTGTGGGTGTGGGTGTGTATTTGTATGCTTATATTTGCTGTGCATTCAAACTCCATGATATAATGAATCTTATCTTATAAAAAAAAAAAAAGAAAAAAAAAGCATGATTTATTCTTATGTAGTATGCAAAATCATAATTTCATTCAATATTTAAAGCCAAAGAGATATAGTTTTAAAATAATAAAAACAGCCTGCGATCATGTTGCTTCATTCATGTTGTTTTATCTTAAAAACAAAATGATTCCAAGGTAGACAGTAACACGACGATTCACTAAATTATCCGTGTGATTTATTCCGTGATTATTATGAGTGTGAACTTTGAGAGTTTCAGGGTTTTCTTTTAATTGATATGAAATCCCACCATCTGGCTGTCTCTCTTACTAACTGTGTCACTGGTTTAGAAAGTCAGATATGCATCAAATATAATTCGAAGTGATGCAGTCGAGTTTTCGTATGTCCTACAAACTCCCTCACTATGGAGCGTCAGGATCTCACACTCATCATACTGTTGCTTTGAGGAAAGCACTTTAAACACTAGGCCGTATGTAAATGTTTTGCATAGGTCACGCCGTTGGACGGTGATTTTCTTCATACTCATAGTGGATAAATATACATTTAGCCACACCCACAAATTTGCATAAAAGTCAGAGTTCACGCTGAGCAGAAAGAGTGAAAAAGGCCACTACAGGGTGAAAGAGTTCCACCTAAGCACAGCATGCAGTAATGCAGTTTAACTAAATCGATGGCTAGACTTGTTTGTCTAAAAGGTCCACTACGTAGGATTCAACCAGCCGAACGTTCGCACCTCGCTTTCCAAGCATGTATTCGAGCATACGGAAGCCGGAGAGGTGGACCCGCTTCCTGTGTAGACATAACGGCCTGATTCTGACTTAGAAAAACACAACGATTCGTAGTTACAGGTGATTATAGACTACTGATAACGTGCTTATGAATACTGTATGCCAATAGATCCTACATAGTGGACTTTTCATTTATGGATTTCTTTCTTACAAATGTTTTATTAAATACATGTATGTAACTGACCACAGTAACTTATGAATAATCAATCAAGATTCTCATTAGTAGGTCTCCTTATCTGTATAATTATAAAATAATTACAATTTATATTTAAATTCACCAGTGTAGAATAGAAATAATTGGTTTATTTTTTGTTTTTTCCCACCAAACGAACTGCTTTTCATGAATACCACATTACCGCTGCTTGGTAAATGAGGCGCATGGTATCCATGGCAATATGACAATATTTATCTGGTAACATGTCAGCCAACAGGATAACTGCAAAACCTGTGATGTTGCCAACAAGGCAAACGCTAACCGTATAGCTAAATGCTAGGAGGAATGCAGTAAAACTTCACTTTTTTGTCATCACCTCCACATCACAATAAAATACTGCCAAAGATATTGTTTTCTGAGAAAGACGTAGTATCACTTTCGGTATCCACTTCAGCGATTCACGACTTATATTTTACTAAAGCCAGTTTCATGAACAGTCATCAGTTTAAAAAAAGGCCGTGTCCATCATGTTTATTCTCAGTGTGAGTCACTGCGATAAAGGCATTGAGCCGATCAGTGGCTTTGCTGCAGAGAACAGATTGCAGATTAGGTGGAGATGACTGGGGACTGTATCTTGCATCTGAGGTTCAGATAATACAGACTGATTTTCATAGAGTGCAGATGTTGGGGTGGAAGTTTATATGAACAAGGAGAAACCATTGCAGTGGGGACATACATGGCGTAAGAAGTTAATATGTTTTAAAAAAAAAAAAAAGAGAAAAGTGTCAGAAGAAGGGAAGCTGTAGTGGTGGTGTGGTGAGGTTTTCATGCATGGTGGAGCTGAAAGTCACAAGAGATTTTGATCTGGAGCCAAAGCAGACGTACACATCTTCCGAAAACAATTCGTTCTGTTGGCTAATGCATCCCAAATTACCAAAGGGAATTGTTTACTACTCTACAAGTCCATATTCCACTTACTACTTACACTACCGGGCAAAAGTTTGGACACCCCTACTCTTTTTCATAGGTTTTTTTCATTTTTTTTGCTTTCTACGTTGTAAAACATTACTGAATACATCAAAACTATGAAGCAACACGTATGGCATATACTGA
>JAQQZX010000036.1:24791107-24803147 GCA_030068355.1 Notoglanidium maculatum
CAGTCCATCATTATCCAGTCTCTTTTAAAGTCATAAAAATAAAGAAATAATTGAATTAGAAGGTGTCCAAACTTTTGTCCATTAGTTTATATAATGTGATTACCGATGTTTTAAGTAAAGAGTGAAACACTTGAGACGAGCTGTTATAGGAAAGTAATAAAAACTGGGGTGGTTTGATGAAGTGTTACAGTAACCAGCCCAAAGTTGCTTATTTTCCTATAAATGCACGTCACAAATTGTTTCATTCCTCTTATACGACCAATCATATGCAAAGAATTGCACAGCATACTTTTTATCGGTGAAACAAGTTCCAGTTCTCGCTTACGCTATAACAGCTACGAGCAGTCATTCCTCTGTTTTTTTCTCTCTCTCTTAAAGTTAGCTTAAACAAAAGGCAAAAAAACAAAAACAGCTTGTCGTGTCACCAAGAGTTCACTCTTTTGTCTGGAAGAATTCAGAAAACATACTTTACAGCTCGAACCTCCTGACACCAGAGATTCCTTCCATAAAGGTTCGAAAACCTAACAGCATATTGACGATTAATCCATTTTTGTGGTTCTCGCTTTTATAAACGATAAATCAGATGACCGAGAGTATCTCATATCTTTAATAATGTGTAATGGCACTAGAAGGAAAGTAGAGGAAGAAGCAGGCACCTGGAAGTCCAGCTTGTCCTTCCCGTCATCAACTGCTGAATTTTACTGCGGGTTGCTCATCGCAGGCGACAAATTTTGGATGTGAAAAATCAGATATCTTCCACTGAGTTGACTTTGACCACAAATCAGATGAAAAAAAATTCCGGCAGGAAACGCTTGTTCATAAACGATATCTGTAAAAGTGCATCACTGCCTGCTAAAGTCACAGCAAGCTGGAGGTTTGCTCTTCACTCCTGCAGGGTCAAAATCACCGCCATTGTTCTTTTCATTCTTCAAGCCCGAAGGAGCACGGTGAGTATCACTGGATTACCTGGACAATGATTATCAGATCAGCCCAAATCCTCGAGTCAGAACTGTACACTGCTCTAGAATACTTTACTTACTATTTAGCATTCTACTTTTACAGCCTTTAAACTGCCAAGCGTTTACAACTAATGACCCCCGACCACTGTGAATGGGGAATTCCGCAAGAATAGTATTGAACAATATGCTGAAAGTGATTTTTTCTTATTTACATTATGTTAATAGGAATCGCAACCCGTTAATACTACTATATATACATTATCATTTTTATTATTGAGTTCTTATAGTTTCTTCGTTTAACGGTTTGCGCCAGTGGGGATTTCAGGAATCGAAAGCGCTTTTATTTACAGTTAAAGAGGTCCGTGGGCAAAAAGGTTTGGGAATGCATGGCTAAACTAAAAATGTACATCATACATTATATACCATTTAACCTTAAAGACGATCACACCACTGGTGTTATGCTCTACCAAGTGTTGTCCTTGCTACATCATGGAATTTAGCATATATCTTTAAATGATGATTACTATTATTATTCTTTTTTTTTTTTAATCTGACATCTTAATGGTGCTCGTGTCACCTATGCCTATGATCACACCTGAGTGTAGAAACCTTGTGAAGTTTCACGTGAGAACCTAGAGATCCTGACAGCGCTGCTAGCACTACAGTGGAATGAAGACAGTAAAGAGAGAAGCTCAGAGGAGGAGAGGTGGTGGTTGTGGTGGTAGTGGTGGAGGGGGTGTGTAACGGTTTCCCTTCTACTTCAAACATCTCTTGACACTGTGGAAATGTAACCAGCGCTCAGTGCGCGTAGAGGCAAAAGTTATCTAAAGGGCTGATGGAGAAGGTAAACAGGTACACACACACGCACACACACTCAAAACACACACACACACACACACAAACGTCGCACGCACATACTGTATGTGAGGGAGTTTTTATTCCAGAATAAAAATGTTTGCTGCAGCCAGAAACGTACCAGTCAGAACACACCTGATTTAGTCTGTCATCCATAATCTTCTGTATTTTAATATTAAGGCTGAAATATATTTTTATTTATTTGTTATTAATCCCTTTCATACCAAAAGGTCAGAAGGGGTTGATTAGTTTTCTGACCGTAGCGCAGCTGCGAATCAAGTTTATACGAATGCGCTTGTTGCTGTTTCCATAGCAACAACTTGCACAGGGACTTGTAATGGCATTAAGAAATATAAAGGTGAATGGTGATATGGTGATGTTTTCCGTAAATCGTTTATAACATTCATCTCCAGTGTCAGAACTTTGTACCATTCAGAGGTAAAGAGTACATGAAAAGCCCTGGAAATCCCTCATCAACGTCAAGAGAAGGGGAGGGAACGGCCAGACAGTTAAATGTAAATATAAACAGGTTTTTTTTTTTTAATAAAATCTTTAAAATTATTATGGCATAAAAACATAGGATGTGGTGTTATGGCAAATTAATCAAATTCAAGGTGAAATAGCAACATCAGGTCTTGACACCCCATAATTGATCATTTTTTCCTCATTTATTTAAAAATTTCTGAAGTTTCATAATTTATAACTGATTACTGGTGGATGGAACACTGAAAAGGAACATGTGTGTGTGTGTGTGTGTCTGTGTGAGTGTGAGTGTGTGTGTGTGTGTGTGTGTCTGTGTGTGTGTGTGTGTGTGTGTGTGTGTTTGTGTTTTGTTTTGTTTTTTTGGTTCTTGCTTTGGCTGTTTTTATTACCAATAAAAAAAATTACAAACATTAAAATGGCTTGAATTAATACACATAAATAATCCATAATCATTCCTGTCCTACTTCTCAGTCGACCGTCAATGTGTATTTATTTATTTTGTATTTAAAAAGTAAAAAAAAAAATGTACAACAAAAAACAATAGTTCTCTTTTTTTTTTAATCATGTTTTTTTATTTATTTATTTATTTTTTTATAAATACATGCTTGTAGATAACATCTTAGATCAGGTGTGATTTATCGTATATATTACATTCGGTTTCTTTTTTTGAATAGACATTTAAAAGGAAAAATCAGTGGGATTTAATTCCAAGTAAAATAAAAGAGCAGCAGAAATGTTAATAATGTAGTGGTATTTATACTGGATGATGCATTATTGATGTGAAAAATGTATTTCAGTTGATATATGTTAAATAGTTAAATAGAAGATGTAATTTGATGCATTTGCAGCTTTTAAGAGCATTAAAAACAAATGATTAATGCCTGTGTAAATGTTTTAGTTCATTGAAATACTATCTGAAAACGTATTTCACGCTTTATACTCTTTAGGTTTAACAGTCCAACGAAAATCCTCTTCAGCGAGGATAATAAGTAACACCGAAAACAGACGAGAGCTCCCTCCTTACAGCGGTGTATAAGACTCAAAGTGTGGTTTTCAGTCAAAGTGACTCAAAATGTTGGAACATTTCACACTTGAATTACTCAAAACTGAAGTGTACAATTTTTATACAAATCGGTATTTATCTCATGTCAGAGTCACTTACAGTAACAGTGCCAATGTTCACGCTCACATGACTAATATTTGCTGCTCCAGATGTTAAAAGTGCTTGAGTGAACATCCTCGCTGAGAAAGGTCAGAGCTCTCACATGCTACTATACAGTGTGTACACATGATGAGGTTTCAGTTACAGAAGACCATGTTCAGGGATTACACATGAAAAAGCTTGTCTGTGGGAACTCTGTGGGGTTTATTGTGTGTTTATGTGCTGTGTGTGCTTACACGCTGAGTATATTAATTACATCTGTGCAGGGGTTGTTGAGCATGAGCAGGGTATGGGATAGAGTGTGTATTATTATATTAGATATAATATAATTGCAGTCAGTGACGATAAATGTGTTGTTGTTTGTTAAGTGCGCTTAAGCTTAAGTGTGAATTGCCCCATACTACAGCGCGGTTGTAGCTCTAATCTGATTGGTTGACAGTAACGCCAGCTGTAAGTTAAATCACAGCTTTATATTAATGTGTTTCTATAGTAACAGCTCTTTTAGAAGCGAACAAGAAGCAGATTTAACAACACGTGTTATATAACGAATAAACTGATCGAATGGTGAAGTTTATGGAGAGTTATTTAACATTTCTGGATGAACTCTCTGGTAGTGTCAGCGTTTTGTACCATTCAGGAACAGTGTCGATGGGGACGCGTCCGTCACCGACGAGTCTAGTCGTTCTTGTTATGAATTTGTATCCTTAAAATATACTTCAAGCATGAAGGAAGCTCTTGAAGGAAAACTATTTCAGACATTTGATCTTGCTGTGATCTCGGCCCTGTTGGGATTCATTCCAAACTCCGATTCATAAATCCTGCAAACATTTAACCACTTGTTCTTGAGATATTGCTCCAACGAAATTCTCAGCAAGATGGGTGGCGCGGTGACAGAAATAATAGATAGTGAGGAAAATGGGGTTCCTGAGCATGAACATGTACGGTAAGTAACACCTTTGTATGACAAAGACTAAGGAAGCTATTGAAGACAACTATCAGTTATGTGACCTTGCTGTGCCCTAGATTTTAGTCCCTTCATCTTATGATTTCAATGGAACGTCCCCGTAAATCCTACCAAAATTCAACCACGGGTTCTCGTCATATCACAGTGAAGCGAATCCTGGACAGATGCATAAACACAGTAATCCATTTCAGGGTAGTAACAGTAACTGTGCTTCATCAGACAACTCTTCGTGTGCAGGATTTCTATAGCACTCGAGAGACTAAAAGTAACTGACTTTGACTGCACAACATCCCAGTGATTAGCACAAACCTTTAAATGATTCAGGAAGTAGTATAGTAGTAGTATTCAGGAAATAATTGCACAATTAATGACTGTTGCCCTGTTGACTGATGCTTACAGGCATAGATATGTAAATACTGATAAAAAGTATAATGCCAAGGGGAAAAAAAAGTGTGTGTCTTAAGTATCTGTATTTAGCAACTGGAAAGTAATACACGGTAAAAGACTTTATTTTGCCGTAGATCCCATAGATAACATAGACGCCTTTTTTCATTAGTGCCATGTCATAGTGAAAGGGTGTGTGTATGCTGTGGGACTCAGGGCTGTGTCACTGTTCCCAGTAGACACCACCCTTGCTGAACAGATCTCAGATGAAGAGGTCAGACAAAGGGCAGAGTGATCCTAAAGACCCTCATGAAATGACTGTCTGGAACCGAGCCAGGGGTTTCCACAGGCAAGTGCCTGGTGATCAGGCCACCCACTTAACCTGGCTGAGCTCAGACTTAAACAGCCATGTAGAGCCATCATGTGGATTCATCACTAGCAAGGTGAAGAATGGTCGACAGGTGCAATGCCAGTCAGGTGGTAGGCACGGTTGTTCATAAGTGTACTTGTTACCAAAGCACCCCTGAACCATCTATTTTGTGATAGATGTGAGGCCATATGCTTTAGCCACTTGGGTAAGGAGAGCGACAGAGCTGTCAGCTGATCACCACTTGGTGTGCTGGATTTATAGCAGCTAGTTTCAACATGATTTAACTGGTAAACCTACAGGTTGCTTGGGAACATCTAGCAGAAGCTTTACATGAGAGATGAATTTAACTTAACTTCCAGCTCTAAAAAAGGATTTTTCTCAAGTCAGTCTGAAGACGTTCAATCACAAAGACAACTACAATAAGTTGTGGCCAAAAGGATGTCGGTTCTTCTCATGGCAGTAACCCTAGAACATGATCTTGGACACCAGTGGTGTGGAAACCTGTGAAGTTGAAATTGAATGACTTCCAAGTAATGCTCAGTAATTACTGATGCTCAGTAATGCTCAGCAAAAATTGCGCAGCACCTCAGAAAAGCGAGAGGAGTCCATGCACAATGCCTGCTGATTGAATGTGGAGGATTGTTCACGGCTATTGACAATATTGTTGGACGAAGGAAGGAGAACTTCTGAGAAACTCCAACAGCTCCTTGGTTCTGCCACATTCTGTCTGTCCAGTGAAATCTAAGGGCATCTTGGTAAGGTGCCCAGATCACTTTAACTGGCTCATCTTGAAGTTCATCGCCCATCTACCCAGCAGTACCAAAGACTGGGTATGGTGTCACCAACCCAAGGTGCTCTCCAAGGCCATCCAGCTAGTACACTCAAAAAATAAGGTTACGAGTGCAGACAGCAGAAATGAGGTTCTCTTGCAGGGTTGCTGTGATATGATGAGAAGTCTGACAATCCAGCAGAACCTCTGAGTAGCCCCGCTGCTCCTCCGAATCAAGATGAGCCAGTTGAAGTGATCTGGACCCCTTCCAAGCATGCCCCAGGGACATTCTACTGGACCAATACCTGGGGCAAGCCAGGACCTGTTGGAGGGGAGCTATCTAACAGAATATCTGAGGAATCTGTGCCTGAAGATAAAGAAGACTGGGCTGACCTTCTGAGGAAAAGCAGATGAATGAATGAATACTTTACAACATATATGGAGCTTCTTCCATCATTTTGTCAAAGTAATCAGTAAAAGTAGTTCTGATTCCTGTTGACTCAACTCGGCTGCTCACCTGAACCTGCTTCAGTTTGAACCTGCTTGAATTTGTATGCTTTTAATATGGCTTACCAAAGCAAACATGTTGCACGCCTTAATGAGGCTTAAATAAACATTCTGTGCAGAAACTTTTAAGCGTGCTAATAACTAGAACAGCTGACAGGGACTAGGTTGCTGTAAAGTTTGCGCAAACTTTTGTACTCAGCTATATGTAAATGACCTGTTTAGCTGACCTCTTTACATAGGAAATGAGACGCACCACATTTCACATATGTTGTATTGTATGGAAAACTCTCGGAGATAAATGCAACTGTGCTTTCTCCTCTAATATACAGATTTCATTGTATATCTTTTGCAGTAGGTTAATATTTATAATATGCACCGGCTGACTTGTATACTTTTCAGTGCTGATTGAATTTGTAGAGCATATTTTTACTGCACTTTTACACCATATTTTATGCTGTACTGTATTGGGGGTTTTTTTTGTTTCTGTGACACCACACCAAAGGAAATTGCTTGTACATTGTGTACTTAAAGAATAAATAGAAGATTCTGAATAAAATATGGAACACACACTGAGTCACTGGTTTATTATGTAAACTGGTGTAGTGCAGGATAAATTGGCTACAGAGTGCTTGAAGCCTTATTTGATATAGATAGCTGGAAGGAAAAACTGTATCCTATATGTATTATGTAATGAAATTGTGAGTTGAATTTTTTTTTGTTTGTTTTAATGTCGTCAATATGATGGTCTAGTTTCATTTTGGTTAATAGTTTTCAACATTACCCACAATGCCCTGCGACTACCTGCTGATAGTACGGTGGGATTTATGCTGCGTTCCCTTTGCCTCGGAAGTCGGATTTTGGAGCTGGGAATGACGTCACGCCCGACTTAACCACGGTCCATTTGTACAAGTCGGAAAACCAATATGGTTACCTCCAGGAAAAGTGCTATTGTGCTTGCTCTTTTGGAATACGGACAACTACGGCAGGAATATGAATCTGATCTCACCCTATTAAAACGTTCAAGTTTTGAACTGGAATTTCAGCTTCCTTTTATTACTATTCTTCAAATTTCTTAGGGGGTTTCACTCACTACCCAGGGTAGCCATTAGCCATCAGTTAGCAATCCCACCTTTAAACAACAATATAGCACATAAAACACTGTATCATTATGACCACAGATAAAACTTGGACAATTCTGTGTGCATGACTGATTAAATGAGACGAAAATAGACAGAAGTGCTAATAAACAGTATAAAACTTCTCTTCTATTCAGACATTTTGGTTTTTTAACTCAGGTTGCTGAGGATCTCCCGACTTTCTGAGTCGGAAATCCGACTTCAGGGGCATTCCAGTTGACTCGGAAATCCCGACTTCCCAGTACAAATGGAACGCAACATTGGAACGCCCTTGTGTTATGTCTACCTAATGAGACCGATGCAGCAGCGCTTTAGCCCTTTAATCTGTCCAGCTCTCTCACCTCCTCGTCTGCACATTCCGCTCAACAAGGTCGGCTTCGAACTTTCACGCCGATACGGCCATCGAAGACATCACACTCGTCATCTTGTAGATCACTAAAGGGACTTTGAGTCACATTTGCACCAATGTCTCCTTCTATGCTGGATTTCTCATTAATATTACATTAAACTTGGCTGGAAAATGATGAGGGAGAAAATATGTTCCTGCTCTTTTGTTTTTAGGAGATAACAGAGAAACCTGATGAAATGACCACTTATGTTGAGTTTTTTTTTCTTCTGTATCAATAATAATGTTAGGAGCTACACTACTCCTGACTTACCAGTAATCATGACTTCTCTCCGGACCTGTCAGCTCCATCCTGATGCATCTGTTTGGAGTTTTCATCACCTGAAAATCACTCACTACTGCTAAGGATGGCCCCCTGTGGACAGCCGAAAAATCACCATGAGATTACTGTGAAAGCATAATGACGGGTGCGGATGTTCTTCCTTTTATAGACTTAGGACTGCTGTTGCTAGGAACAGTTTGCTCTCAAGCATTGAATAATTATAAGTTAGAACTGTAATAATAAGTCAGAAATGACTCCGATGCTCATACTCAAATTAGCACTTTCTGACTATACAGTTGTAGAAAGGAAATTATTTGCGATCGCACTATCCGTTGTCACCCAGATGTGGATGGGTTTCCTTCTAGAGTCTGGTTCCTCTCAAGGTTTCTTCCTCATGTCGTCTCACAGAGTTTTCTTTTCCGTCGTCGCCTCGGGCTTGCTCACTAGCAACAATTTTACACATTTAAAATTTATATCTGGAATTTATACATTTCTGTAAAGCTGCTTCGTGGCAATGTGCATTGTTAACACAGCTATACAAATAAAATTAAATCGAACGGAATTGAACGTACCACTGTGAAGTCAATGAGACACAAAATACAGCTCAGTTTCACCAAATAAATCAGAAATATTTCAACAGAAGTACATTGAATGAGTTTCAGGGTGGCGCTTTCTTCTGCAAGTTCACACTCCAAGGTCCTGAATGTGAACTAATAGAGGTGTATTCATCTCTAACGAGTTCAAACAAGTAAAAATGTAAAAAAAAATAAAATAAAAAACAAACTGTTAACACACATATGCAAACTAGTAAAGCAGTAGCTAGTTAGCATATTTCCAACTACCATTACCCAGATAAAGTTGCCTCCTAGTCAAATTTGATACAAAATAGTTATCTTTAGGAAAAATGTTTAAATATAATGACAGTGCCACTGTTACCACTCTGAAATATGTAATGAGGTGTTTCATTTCTCTTATACCATGGAGATTTTCCAATGATTACCTTTTTAATTTATTAATGGATGATATAATACTTTTTATTCGTTTATAGTCACATTTAACATTGTGGGACGTCTGGAAAACAAGTAAGCTCCATCCCCACCTGCCTGTTTCCTCTCTTGTGACGTTAATAAGGCAGGAAAAAAGTCATATCACTAAGAAACTGGTGGCAATATGGCGTAGTCCTCTGTGCTGAATACTTTCCTGACCATTTACAAAGCACTGACACTGGAGAACCCTTCTATAAATCTTATAGAAACACCTCCTTACATAATAATTCACCAAATCAATGATCTCACATTTTTTATTTCTTTTATAAATAAATATAAACCTGTGATATGCCTGGCGGCCGGCGCTGCGCCCGAGCTGACCAATCAGAATGTTGTCCACAATGCTGTGGTATAATTTATGATGTTAGACCTTTAAAAAATAGCCAAATCAACATAGTAAGATCTATTACAGTGAACCACCCCAAGGGCGTCAGACAAGGTAGAGAGGGAATACAAAATAGCCAGACTAAGATTTGAATACTGCCAATCTGGCAACCCCGTCCCTGTGTAACTCTGCCTGTTGGATCTGTTTCTCTGGGTTTTGATCAGCTTCGTCTACATTCTGATATCTCTTCATTTCTCATGACCTGCTTCTTCTTTATCTGTGGAGGAGGTGCCAGTGATCCTTCCTCTGCACTGCTGAGGTAACAAACTCATCACAATGAATCCACAGCTGCTCGTTTTTATTATATTCACGATGCCATTTGCAGTGTTTATTGCAGAGATCACGGTCTCTAACGCTCTGCTGTGCGCAGCAGTGTTGCCAGATTTCCACTAAATCCTCTATTCGTTTATTTCTGTAACAAAATAATGATTCCGAAAACGACATGGGTTTCTAAAGATGATCTGGTTTTCCAAATAAAATTATGAAGGTGGTTGGGGGGGCGCTGAGCTTTAGTGTGAACCTGGGTTGGGAAACTGTCCATACAATCTGGCAACCAAGCTGGATCTTGTTCTAGCAATCTGGCAACCCGGGCAGTGCGGTTACCGGATCACCTGTTGCAATCGGAGCACTGCAGGGAGGGATTTGCAGAGTTAATATTTCAGGAATGTCTATTTTAGTGAGTTTAACGTCGATGAAAGGTTGTGGAGAAAAGAAAGCACTGTATTGACCATGAATATCCTGTTAGACAATATATACATATATATATTTATTTATTTGTATTATTATGGTTAATAGTAAACATATCTTATGGGTTTTTTTTTTCTTTTATTATTTCGATGACGTATTAGGCATAAATACAAAATATCAGGAAATAGTAATATTACCAATAGTTAGGCTATAATCTAATGTAATAATTCGAGCTCTCTTACAACATGTCTTTAATAACATTCTGCTTAATGTTATTCATCAATGCCATAACAAGTCTGCTTAATGAATAACCATGGTGCTCTTGATCAAACTGACCCAGAGAGAGAGAGAGAGAAATAATCCCGGATTAATCCTAGCCTAATCAATGTAAACCCATTTTAATCTCGTGACTGAAATATCGCGATATTACGCGGTACTTGGTACAGCCGCGTTTTTATTTATTTTAATTTATTTAATCATATACATATATATTTTTAAATGTTATATCTTTTGTTTGTTTCCTTACAACGTACTTAGTTTGGAAATTCAATATATATATATATATATATATTTAAAAAAAAAAGTCTCAAAGGGCTTTTTTAAAACTAATGCTACACAGCAGCAGCCTAAAGTTGTTGCCATAGTGACCAAAACCTGTCAAAAAAAACGGAGGTTAGCAACCCACGCTAACTGTCTGTAATATTATCCCTTAACGTTAAAATTCAATCCCGAGTCCTGGTTCTTTTTTTTTTCTTTCTTTCTTTTTTCTCTTTAAATAAAAGAGGCTGTTCCTGCTTCCTTATTTATAGCCAATTCCACAAGGAACCGGTGGATCCAGTTCGGCGTTTTCTCTCTCTCTCTCTGTCTCTCTTTCCCTCCTTCTCTGTCATTCTTTCTGTACAAACCCCGCGATTCCTTCAGTAGCAAAATTGAATCACGGATATTTATTTAAAAAAAACAAAACTGAGATTATCAGAGGAGAGGTGGAAAAAAAGACACGGCAGGTGCGGAGATGGAAAAGTGGAAAAGTTTGACAGGTTTTAAGAAGGAAGTGGGCTCGGGTTGCCCGTGTTGCCAGATTGCGCTTAATCGATCTTCTAGTTAAAAAAAAAACAACAACCCGGTGTTGCTTTTGTATTAACACTATACTTATATTAAATGTGAAAAGCGCGTGAGGAATAAAAGTCCCCACAGACGACACACTTATCAGGAAGATAGAGTCATTTTTAAAGGATGATTTGTGTTGTCTAGTTCTTCCCGATCTGGCAACTCAGCTCAATGCTGCATGTCAGTGTCTTTGGTAACTTTTTTTTTTGGGTGCTTTTTTTTTCCCACTTGTGACCAATGCTGATCTGATGAATGCGTCCCGATCACAGGCTTATCGGAAGACACCCGAGTCATTTAGGAGCTGTCTGTCCTCGGAAATTATCTCAGAGCCAGCTTTTTGGTGCATCTGTGCTGCTTTTGGGATCCTTTATCCATTAGCCTTTTAAATATTTTCACAAGGGGGAGACCAGGCAAGGTAAACATTTATACTGCTGACAGATTAACATGCATTACTAAACACTTTGTTCATACTGTAAATCTTCCTGTACACTGTTACACTATGTACTTATCAGTAGAATGAATACAGAGTACATGCTGCCATACATGCACATCTGTATA
>JAQQZX010000036.1:24816235-24834798 GCA_030068355.1 Notoglanidium maculatum
ATAACTCTTTCTATACTTTGTTACAAATCTACGCTCTGTTAAAAGCTCTATCTATACTCTGTTACAAATCTACGCTCTGTTATAACTCTATCTATACTCTGTTACAAATCTACGCTCCATTGTAACACTGTCTGTGCTCTGTTACAGCTCTATCTGTGCTCTGTTACAAATCTATCCTCAGCTGTAACTCTATCCTCCGTAGCCCTATCAGTCTTTCTAATAGAAGCATATTGGAAGCTGTATGAACAGAGAACTCCAGGCTAAGCGATCACTTTCCCGTCATGTTCTGATTCAGCCGCTCCAACCTGTTTGAAGGAGGGTCTGACTAGACACGCAGGGCTCCATTACAATAGAGAGTTTAACACTGACAGCGCAGGTGCTTTCCACTCATTATCAAACATGAGCTAAGCGCCAAGGCTCTCTGCCGCGCAGCAGCGTGTCTTTGCAGATGATTCTGAGTGTGTGTGGAGTTGAATGATGCAGAAAGTCATACAGCAAAACAGTAAGTGGACTTGGCGTGCTTGTAGAGAGAAAGCGTTTTCTTTCCGATTCAGTTCTGCTTCATGCGTTTTCAACTGTAGGGTGACGTAAAAAACGATAAGGAAAATCAGTCATCAGAACGAACCCAGAAAGAGTTAGCGACGGTCGCCGAGGGTGCATTGTGTGGTAAGATATAAACCGTGAGGGCATTGTGTGAGCGTGTGTGTGTATTGTGAGGCTTTCTCTGAAGGGGTCGGGAGGAAAACAGATCAGTCAGGAAACAGTCGCTCCCCCTGGGCGAACGCGGGCCACGGTGCATAGCCATTTCAAGCGCAGAGTGCAGAGAGACCATGAAATCCAATCTAGATGTCAAGCATGTGGCTGAAAGGTTAACAAGCTCTCCCTGCAGGAGAGGAGAGGACGTCCCGCTGGCACACACTTCACTAAACAAAGCGCACGAGCGGGCCTGGGCAATCGGAGAAGGGCTGTAGTGTACAGGTGCAAATAAGAGTTGAGTGTAAGAAACGTGTAGTGCGCACTGCAGTAGGAGGTCGCAGGATCGGAACACTGCTTCAGTCTCACTGCTTTGTCAAGTGGAACAAAAGCCTCCGCTTTATTTTATCCGCATGCACTCGGTGATCAAATGTTCCTGATCTAACAGTACGCACTAGTTTAGTCAGAGGGCCTCCTACACGATAATCCCGTTTTATGTGTGTGTGTGTGTGTGTTTATAAGTGTGTAGGCACTAGATTGTGAATTACTTAAAGGTGCATTAGGTAAGATTAGTCAAGGCTTTTCCAAGAGTAGGTCACTAACAGTTAAGTAGGTGGAATTGACATTTAAATGAAATATATATATTTTTTTGTTTTTACTACTCGAGCCTTCCTGTCGTTCCTGCCCATGTTCAGGAAGCCCCGCCCCCAGGATCGAGTCTGTAGAGTGACTGACAGGAGGTGCATCCAAGAATTCAGCACCGGAAGTCAGATTTCTAAATGGGTTTTCTCTGCCACTTGTGTTCAGGTCGTGGCTTTTCATCATGTTCTGCATATCTTTTAGTATATTTGTACGAGTAAGAAAAAAAAAAGTGGATATGTGATGTTTATACAGATCATTTCACATTAACCATCGTCTGTTTTCTAAAAAAAGAAATGTTCCATATTCATTTTTATAGTTTTCTTCTGGCAATCCTGGAGAAAAAAAATTTAATAAACACCTGCCTGTTCCTTATATATTCACACTACATAGCGTACGTAATGAAGCAGAGTCTATATAATGCTCTGTTAGACTCCAGTAAGTGCCTGTTGGAAATGAAGTAAGGAATGAAACACTCTGTGGCGTGCGGTTTGAGGAAAGTAATCAACAACAGCGTGGTGTGAGGAATAACAGCACACGGCAAAAATGTTTGATTTCTCATATACTACAACCACAGTAACTTACCAGGATTATTTTTAGTTGTTAAAGAATGGCGTCATACTTTTTATCCATTTAGAGTTACATTTAACCTCCACGAAGCAAGTCAGTTCCGTTATAGCAGCTATAAACGGTCGTTCGCTCACCAGCCTGCCTTTTTACACTCTTAAACCTAATCAGAGGGGAAAAAAAACACACACATTACTAAGAAACCATTACCTTTATTCTGAAAGCTTGTTTACGGTGTCATCCCTGACTGTTACAAAGCTCTGAAACTGGGGACTCCTTCCATCAACGCTGAATTAAATCTCCTTAAGAAGAAGTCACCATGTTAATGTTTTGATTTTATTGTCATTGCTGTGGAGCTTCCTATGTTACTATGGACACCTTCTGACCAATCAGAATCAAGAATTTCTGGTCTCACTACGTGTTAATGTAATATCACTTGACGTTGTCGGTTTTGAATGGTGATTAATCATTGGTAAAGTACGTTTAAACACACAAATTAATACAAGACTTTGGTCCATTTTTGTTTTTCTTGTGTTAATATACAGTATATTATTGTTTACACCTTAATGTTGCTGAATTCTCGAATCTGATTGGTTGGAAGGCGTTGATTAGTTTTCTATAACAGCAGCTGTGAGTGTAGTGCAGCTGCAAGTCACAGGGTTATAAGAATGCGCTCAATGCGTTTCGGTTCCATAGTAACACCTTGCGTAGCATTTTGTGTGATGGATATTTGTGTCCAGTAGTGCTGTGTGTGTGTGTGTGTGTGTGTGTGCATTGTACACATATTTGTGACCATCTACAAAGTCACGCCACTCCATTCCCCCAAGCAGGACAAGGTCCTCACCATACTCAACTTTTTGTATGTGTGTGTGCGTGTGTGTGTGTGTGTGTGTGTGTGTGTGTGTGTGTGTGTGTCTCTAAGGTAACGGCGAGTGCTCTCCCAGGAAGGAGGGCAGCAGAATGCAGGTGGACCTGTCGCTCCACACACACAACGGGCAACATTCCCAAAGTCCCACATCTCCCGCCGGTGAGTCTCCACCCACGAACACTCCCTGTGTGCCGCACCACGGAGACACTCAGCACACACACACACACACACACACGCGTGCACACACACACACACACACACATGCATGCCTTTTCACTCACCTGCTTCATTGATTACTTATCACAGCGCTCTTCATGTCTGCTCTTATTAGCTTTCTATGGAGATAAAAAAAATGTAAAAAAATGTAAAAAAAACGCCCACTTGTTTTTTTTGTTTTTTTTTAGCAACCTCATTTCCGGAAGTCTCGCGCACGTTAATTAGTATAGCTGTTTCAGAAAAGTGTCACACCAATGAATCAGGAGCTTAAAGACGGTAACAAAAGGGAATGAACTATCAATAGTACAAGGGAATGAACTATCAATCCCATAATGCACTGGGAATCATCAAAGCAGTCTACCAGAAATTATAATATGTCAAATTTATTGATTATTATATAGCAAATAAAATCTATTAAACCTATTCCGGGCCACACTGACTAATTCCCAGATTATTTTAGCTTCTAGAAATGAATGCTTGCAAAAGGATTTGGTAACCGAATGAGAGAATTTCAAGAATGTCTAGAAATAAGCTTCCTAATTGTAAATCTGTCTAAAAACAAGCAGGTGAAGATAAATATGAGTTACATTTGCATATATGTTGAAGATAGATTAGCTGTTAAAATATTGTGTGCAGTGTGTCTTTACTAAGGCACATGAATGCAAAATCATGGAGGAAATAATCTGTCCGTTTTAAATACAGTAAAGCATCACGTTCCATCAAAACTAAAAATCCTTGGGCGTCTTTGTAGCGTTGTTCGCTCTCAGACACCCCGAGACTCGAAACACGTGTAAGGCTGTACGTCATGGTTACGGAGCACTGACACTGTAGACTCCTTCCTTAAATGTTAACTAAGCAGCTCATTTTGTTAAACAACACTCTTTCCTTTATTTATTATTTATTTAATTTGTTTATTCTTAAGCTGAGACGTGAGACGTAAAAATGCCCCCATGCAAGCCCCAGTGAACGAGTTGTTACTATAGAAACCTGTGATGCTGCTTCCGACCAATCAGAATCGAGAACGCTGTGGGATGAAATCTGTTATTAATTGAGCTTTAATTGCACCGAGATCCATTACTCTGCAACATTACCTGTCATAGTACTCCCTAGCTCATTTAGACGTCCTGTACACGTCCACGTAAGAACAAAAAAAAACGTCACAGAGCACCAGCTTTAATAATCTCACGGTTTCATGCTGTGGCTGATTTAACTCACGAGGTTACTTCCAGGACCTGACCGTTTAACTCCGCTGCCAAAGTCACACGCGAAGAAAAAAAGGAGAACTGAGCGAGCACCAGTGTGCAAAGGATAGAGGAAGAACCTTTATCTTACCAAGTTTTAAATATAAAAAAAACTCAGAATAGCGCACATCTTATCTTTGATCTGATGGGACAGGCATCTGCCTTCCTCAAAACCATGAGAGTGTGAGAGCCGAGCGCGCCGGTGAAGGGGCTCGTCATCGTGAGCTGGTGTACAGAGAAAAGGGAAGCTGTCAGATCTGAGGAATTGACATCAACACACACACACACACACACACACACACACACACACGGAGACCACAATCCCATGCTGAAGCTGTACACAACTGTCGTTGCACAGCGAGGGTTGAGAAATTTCTAATTCATATTGAGCAAAGAGAAGTTGCTTCAGCGTCTTGGATTTCTTGCAGCTGCACCGCCGTGTGTTTGACTTGGCTACAAACCGTAGGTCAGAAGGTCCTGTAGCAGCAACGATACGTTAATACGGCGTCGTTTCTATAGTAACAACCCCTCAGAGAGACGTGTGCGGCGAGGAGAGCGTTTGTGGCTCGAGACGTTTTCCACGAGAAAGTCTTCAGGACAGAAGAGGTTACGTTTCTCTGTGACAGGACAAGCTGTGTTTGTTTGTTCTATTATTCAAAGTAAAGGAGAGAGTAAGCGAGAACGGGAACTAAGTTGTTTGGGCCGTTCCACATCATTAAACGTAACTATAAATGGATAAAAAGCATGGCTCATCGTAACTTTCATCCGTGACATTTTGTACTAGTTCGCAAACTGCTGTCATCCAGGAGGAATAAAACACTTATTGTAAATCGAAAACCTTAACCAATAAGCTTTTTTTTTTATTTTTATTTTTGGCCTATATATATATATTAACCCCACGCTAATGTAATTACATTAATAAAATGTGACCTTAGCAGAACTGCACGATAGATGAAGGTTTTAGGGCTCAGTAGAGAAACAGGAAATGCGGCGGTGCTTTATAACCACACCGTGCCCTTTAGCTCCACCCTTGCCTAAAACCTGACCCCTGAACTTTGTACGCGATTGAAGTCCGCGTCATTAAGCACTTTTACGCTGGAATGTCGCTTCCTAATGATGTTCCGGACCTCCTTTACCTCGCCCCGCGTTTAACCGGCCAGAACCCCTGGACGTTTTTAAAAACGCTCTGGAATGTTACGTTAAGTGTAAGCAACGCAGTCACATTCATGTCAGGAGGAACATCTTCATGCAATTTGGATTACGTAAAAGGGGCGTGTTTTTTCTAACGGCGTGTGAAAAATGAAATTGGTACGTTTTACAATGACAACAGATGTGAGACAATATGTAAGAAAAATAAATATATATAAAAATTAAAAAAAAATGAAAACAGGTGTTATAATGTAGAATAACGTAGAAGTTGTATTTGTGAGCCGTGAATAGATTGGAAAATATTCAGAGCAAAAAAAAAAAAAAAAACAATGTAGTAAATGAACAGTATTTCAGTATCGATGATTTATTTCTCACAAATGTATCAAACCGAAACTACACAGCAGTTCAATTAAATGCATTATTATTATTATTATTATTATTATTATTATAAATAAGCCAGGTGGCATTCGGGGTCTTTGGCATGATATAACATGTTATGAACACTCCTTATGATGATGATGATTTGAAACAATTCATAAAGCATAATAAAGCTAGTTATGAAATGTACTGCATTTTCATTCACACTTATACCTGCATGTGTTGGCATGGCAGCGTGAAGTGTTCATGGTTTAATATAAACACAACGTTCATATGAAACGTTCTAACCTTTTGAATGAGATCAGGTTTGAGACGCTTCTTTCTTTTTAAACCCTTGCGACGAACACACAGATGCTGAAACACAAAGTGCGGTGCTGGATTAGTGTGTGTGTGTGCGTGAGTGAGAGTGTGTAGCAGAGACGGCTGAGTGTGGGCGAACTGTCTGTCTCTCTCACTCCATTTGGCCTCTTTGATCGCTAGAGGACGAGGAGGCTGAAGGATTCGGTACGTCGTTGTCCCGGCAACCGTTTCAAGTTCACCCAGCTGCAGCCACCCGTGTTTCTGCCTCATCCTTTTCTTTATGCTTGACTATGGACAGAAGTCAGGGTGTCTTGATAATCACGACCAGCCTTAAACTGAAACTAAACACGACACTTAACATAATATATAAGCACAATGTGTATACTCCCATCATGTGCGTACAGTAGCGCGCAGAGCTCGGGGACGGCCATTTTGGTTTCAGTCATGCTTTTTAATGCACATCAGAGTTAAAACTCACAATTAAATTCTATTTAGAAATTCTCTGGGGTTCCAGTACTGTCGATTTTCTGTCATTATTGTTCGTTATTGATGTTGCATCAAACAAATCTCACAAAATTATTCAACAGTAAAAGCAATACCACAATTAGAAGTGGAACACAAAGCCATTGCCTATATCTGTGTCTGCGTTTTCATATTTATATTCTTTTTTTTTTTTATATATATATATATACATTTTTTATTCCTTAATTATTTAAATGTTCACATTACTTTTCCATTTATGTTCTCGGACAATGTTAGTCAGTAAAGAAAGCAACATTAAATAACAGGCCACTTTTCAGTCAACAAACACACTGTTGGCTGTCAGGGTTTAGTGTATTATTAAAAAAAAAAAAAAGAAAAAAAAGGGAAATCTGTGGCGGATTGTCTAAAACGCTCAGAAAAAAAAACCCATCTGAAGTAATTTCCTTATCAAACTGCGCAAACTGTACCTCAGACAACTGAGGCGTTTTTGAAAAAGCAAAGCGTTCTCACGTCAGATATCGGCGCTGCTTAGTTTATTACCGTTCAACGTTCCTTAGAGTAGAATTCTCTGGAAATCTCTTTGTGGAACTTTCAGGAAAGCTTGCTGTCTAATGTGACAGCCATATCCTCTCGAGAACATTCGATCAGATTTATTTATAGAGTGTTTTTCGGGTTGTTACATTTCAGAACAGTTCAGCGGGCGTTATGTCAGGATCGACGTTACGCTCCTCGGGTCCCTTAATCAGCGGTTCTTTAGAATAAATGAAGGATTTTCCAGGAAGAAAAAAAAGGAAAACAAAACCAGACAAAAACCCTAAAAACTCCATCCTCGGGTCGAATCTGTGTTGTATTCCTTTAGGATACATCTGTAATGTTTTCGATCCCTGGTGCACATGTTGCTATCTTTCAGTCTGTATATGGTATTTCTCGTGTTATGACATCACAACCGTCTTATTTATATTCATTTCTCTTCATTATTGTTCATACTGTTATCCCGCTTTAGACTCCCGCGAAGGATTTCTTATCTTAGCTTATCTTAGACGTGACGTTAAAATCAAATCTTTATCAGTAACTCAACAATGAATCTATTATGGGTGAGCGTTATATCTCATATATCTTATATTTCAATATAATAAGTACAGTGTGTGATTAAAAACTATTTTACACACACACACACACACACACACACACACACACCTAAAAACAGGCAGGCAGGTGCACTCATGCTTTCTCTCTTTTTTTTTTTTTTTTTTTTGTTTTTTTTTTTTGTAAGTTTTTCAAGTCCGTAATGCTCTGCTGGCTCCATGCTGTGTTTCCTCTGAAGACCGAACGGAAAAGAAAAGTTGCAAGCAAACAAAAATACTAAACTTTTCAGTCATAAGCCATTTCGTGTCATTTTGTACTCCCGTTGGACAATTTTGAGTTTTTCTTCCATTGTCTTGGGAGGGATAAAGAGTCGATAGAGTAAATAATCCACCTCGTTCACCTTCCAGTCACTTTTAATAATGGTGTTATGGATGTGTGTGGAAAAATATCAGAGGAAAAAGAAAAAGGGTGTGTCACGCTGATCGCCTGACTCGACGGTCGCTGAAAAAAGCGATCGTTGTCTGTCGATCTTTCTTCTTCGTACCTTTTTGGTGTATTTATTCCCGCTAAAGTCCACCTTCAGGAACGTCCGCTAATAAACCGTATACGTTCGCGTAACGTTTGTAAGGCTCCACCGCAGCATTGCGGCGTGCAGGATGTCACATGGGGTCGGGTTGCGAGATTCTTCTCAGAAGTGCGTGAATTGTATACACGGGAATTAGATTTTTAATTTGAGGAAGAGTTGATTGAACAACCTGTGATGCAAGGTGCAGCGCTGAGGCATGTGAAACGCTCTGGACGCTTCGCTCTTGGGTGTTTTTTCTTTGAAAGCGAAGGAGCTCACGTTGCGCAACATCCACTGTCACCGTCGTCAGACTTCTTTGGAAATGCCAGCAGGCAATATCGAATACTTTATGTGGCTATGCTAAAGGGCATGCCGCGTTCAGGCACTCCGGCACTAGCTGAAGGAAGAGAGGCGTGTGCTGCTGAAATATTTAGGGTTTTAGTAAAAGTGTCACGCTGGGTGGTTTTTATAAATGTGTGTGCGTGTTTGCTTTCTGACAAGCTCAGATCTGCTGTAAAGACTCGGACAAGAAAACCAAACCTCTCCTGACCCCTGTAATTAGAAAGACGGAGTACGAGTGGCAGGCTGAGTGATTGGTTTTTGTTCCCTGTCCTGCAGAACAGGATTATGGGTAGGAGGGACGCGACTGATCCAGTCTTCCTCTGATCTTGCACTCGGTGACTCAAAGCCGCTCCTCAGAGATTAACACAAAAAGAGCTGATATTACTGAACAGGTCGGGCCGGATGGCACGTCGACACGGTGAGCCTGGACGTTTTTCCACCTGCTGCATTGTGGAAGAACTCGGAGAGGTGCTGGTTTTTCTTCCTGTGTGGTCGAGACGGAAAACCCAGACGCAGACCGGGTGCTTGCTCATTTGCGTCTTTTTTTTTTTTTTTTTTTGTCTCATTTGAGTCTTAGAGTGTCTATTTTTGGCTCAGGCTGAGAGTGTGTGTGCGGTGTGTGAGGTGGTGATGGTTCCCCAAATGAGTATGGGACAGTTCCTCAGATCAGACTGCAGGGCGGCGCTGCATGAAGGACTCCTTCATTTTAAACGTCTACTGAACGCTTAAAGGCTCTCGGGAACAAGAACTTAAAGCTCAGTAGACGTTCAGGTTCAAAATGATGCCTGGGTCAGAAAAAAAAAAAACGAGCCTATATTTATTAAGTAAGGAATAAGACACGGAGCAATTTGCTAAGATTATCATTAGTCATGAATGATGTCATACTTTTTATCCATTTATAGATACATTTAATGTCGTGGAACGTCTGCGAAACAAGTCAGTTCCTGTTCGTACTCGCATTATAGCAGATACATGTTTACAAATGCTGGACTGGCAAAGAATAATTGATATATTTTGCTTTTAACAAAATCCCAATTCATGTATCATGCCTTAACAGACTACATTTTTTTCAAATACAAACATTTAAGTGAATTGATGAATGAATACTTTTTAATATCGCTTTGAGGTCTGAATGTTTTTTTATTTTTATGAAATAAATCTTTTTCATGGAATAATTTTAAGCCTATAGCTGTAATAATTTTTATATACAATACAGACTGACAGTGGAGATTATTTATAAGGAAGATTAGCTTAAAATAAAATTTTTAAAATTTTGTTTGAATTTACGTTTGGAATTAAATATTTAATTCCTAACAGACTAGGGAACTACAAATGACTGAATCCTGAGATGAGATCAAATTGTTTTTTTGTTTTATTTTTAAATCAATTAGGAACTTTTTGCCATCTGAGCAACACAATAGCTTTACTTACTGGAATCCGAACAGGAAATGCACTGCACCTGGAGTGAAGTTTCAGTCGGATGGAGTAAGAATAGGATGAGATGATTGGTGAAGTGGAATGTTGCCCCAAAAACAACAACCAGATGTTGATCTGGGAACGTGTCTTTTTATTAAGGACATCGAGTTCACCGTCCCGTAAGTTCTCGAGAGATGTGTATTTGGTATGGAAGGTGAAAGTTAAGGTTGGGATCAGGGTCAGAGTACGCAGCTTGTCGTACGACAAAATCCAACTACTGCGCCTGAGATCAGGGTGGTGTTGCTGCATCTCAGGGTTCATCAGGACGTTTGTGTTGCTTTGTGTTTTCTTGCTTGGCTGTCATGGTAACTGATCAGTTCGTGTGTGTGTGAAATGGATCACATGTAGTATATCAGAAGCTGTAATGTTAATTACCCCCTCGTTTATTTCCATTCAAGCGCATAAGATCAAACAGGAGGAGGGAACCGAAGAGGATGTCGAGAGAAGAGCCGTAAGCCTAGATGAGACGGCCCACAGTGGCGAAGAAGGGTCGGTATTGGAAGAGCCCATGATTGACAGCCCGAACAACCTACAGGATGGCGGAAGAGGGCCCGAGGCACCGCCGGACGCTGCGATACGACTGCCCAACGGTGAGTGTGTGTTATGTAAGGAAGCTAATTAACACAAATTGCTTTATTCCTTGTGTACTAGTTTTAATTAAAAGCAAAAAGTCATACTCATTCACAGTTTATAGACACAGGCTCTTGTTCTCAGTCACATTATAGTAGCGATAAACAAGCGTTCTCACGTAAAACGCACACGTAAAAATGATGCACTTCCATAATTGTTAAATAAACGCTTCCTTAAAGAAAACTTCGCATCGGCGATCTTTTTAGTCTGCCTATATGGAGCGAATGAGCTGTTACTTTAAAAACGATGACGTATCAGAGTACATCATATGAGCGAGCACCGAGGCACCGCTGAGATACTCGCACTTCCTATTCCTTGCTCTTCAGGGTTTACACTTTGGTCACGAGTCAAGGTTGCATTTCATGTCACCTTGCACTTATTTTAATGATCACTCATATCCGGTGCTCACCCTCTCTACTAAGTGACACAAACAACAGCGCGAGGAGAGCGTTGCTAGCAGCACACGACATAAACAGAGCTGAATAAAATTCGCTCAATATTAACTCCTTTCCATGTTCGTATCAACTTCAAGGAGTACCAACGCGTGTTTAGTTTTAAAAACTTACTAGCGAGCACGTGATGCGCTTTTCCAGTTCACGTTTAGTCGTTTCTTTAACACAACCTCACTCTCTCGGTTTACATGCCATGCGTTCCCTGTTTTACCACAACGCGAAAATGCATGGTGCTGTTGTGAAATTTGAAACCACATGCAAAAAGAGGTTAGAAGTCACTCGTGGAAAATTCGTGTAAATAATCCTACACGCTCACTTTGATTCTTAATAAATAGGTTTTGGCCTCTTAGAAGGCATTCGGAGAAGCACCTTATGCTCACGTTCTCTTTTTAACCCTTATTTCCTTCAGCACTTTGCTTCGTAGTAATTTACCTCTCGGTGATTTAGGACATTTATGGACTATAATAGAGCCGTCCAAAGCCTGTTTAACCTGAAGTGTAAAAAGTGCATTAGGTTTCAAGTGTGTTGGTAGGCTGGAGTAAGAGCAGCTGTGCGTAGGTTTTAAATGTTTTCTCAGGGACACTATCCCAGGAATCCTCCACAACCTGTTCTGGATGTTTCGTCCGGCTCTGATGTGCGTTCAGCAGAACTACTGGCTCAGATTTCAGCTTTCAGCTTTCTCAATCATACAGCTACTAAAAGGAAAAAAATAATCACCTACGGTAGCATCTCTAGACATGTTTAGATCTAATCTGGATCTGGATTTTCTACATGATTGCTATGGGAAAGCCAAAATTTGGGGCGGTTTGTACGGTAACACATCTACCAGTTTGCGATTAAAACGAAAGGCGCAGCCCATCTTTTTAAAGCGTCCGTTTGCACAGTGAAGGAGTCAGTAGAAGAACTTCAGCGCTCGTTCGAAACCCTGATGTGTTGCTATGTTAAGCAGCCAACGACCTTTAAGTTTTGTACGAGGTTACTTTGGAAAGCCTGTGTGGTAAGCCAGGCTCTGCAAAAAGGACAGACATGGGGCTACGCTGTTGTGATCTAACACTTTCTCATCCCACTACTCTATTTATAAAAGGACCAGCGATGCATTCTGAGAACGTGTTTCGATAGTGGTTAGCACTCAGAGTCAAAACCAACATCTCATGTTCTTCCAGCTACGGGTGGAACCATTAAAAAAGCAACAAAAAACATGTACAGTAACTACAGTTCAACACTCGTTTTCTATAATTCTGCTTCACTTTTTCAACATTACAACAGTACGTCTGCGCTTAATACAGAGTCGCTGTTCGCCCTTCTGTCATGCTAGTTCTTGAAACAGCCCGCTGTCTTAATTAACATCATTATCACTATCAGCGAAGCCAAACTAGGTCCAGGCCACATCCTTTAAAGAGTGTTAAAAAAAACAAAACAAAGGCTATTCATTTTTTAACATACTATTATCTGTTCTATCGTTTAACACCAGTAGACTAGGCTCTGAAAGTTGAGTATGATGTTTCTAGGCACAAGAAATGTTCCTAAAATGTTTCCCTTCCAAATATCTAATGGTCAGAAAGAAATGTAAGTAAGATGAGCCGTGCTAGGAGCCTATACGTGCTTAGCCCTTTGCATTTGGACCTTAGTTCTTTACACTCCTTTACACGTCCTTTCCATTTGGACTATAAAAGCCAACATCCAGTGCATTTCTGAATCTTTTTTAGGCATAGGTCTGACTTGCATCAAATTCATCAATTTCAATTTGATGACGAGTCCCAGCTGTGGGTGCACAGAGCACAAAACGAGGCAACCGGCCATGTTTGACCTCCACAGCCACGCAAAAATTTTTGGAACATCTTATATTTCCATTTTTGGGTAAGGCTCAAGCAGCGTTCTCATTTTTTATACTCTAAAGCGGATCTGTTTTTGTACTGGTGCAATCAAAGCTTCCTGCTACTGGGTTTCTCAAAAAATGCTTGCATTATCACCCCGTAAAAAAAAGTCCCGTCTTATATTTTATAAGCCGGTTCGTAGGGGCGTTTTCGAGGGTCCGTTTCTCGAGTTCGAATCAGAGAGAAATGGATACTATTGGTTTGTTTGCCTTTTGATTTGGTTTCACACTGCAGATAATGAATCATATCATTCATTAATCAGAAATGTGGCAACAAAAAAACACATTCAAGTTCAACAAAACTTTACCAAATGCACCTAGAAATCAAAAATCAGCATGGAGCCCGTGTTTAATAAATGATTAGACTGTTACATAAATATCTAGTTTCAGACATTTTGTTTATAGCATCCAACTTTTATTTTCTCATTTTTTTTTTTTTGGCTGAATCTTCAGCATTTCTGCGGCTCATATCTACAAAAAACAATCCTGAAAAACAATTCACTTCCTGCATTTCAGTCCCTTCAGATGTGAAAAAACTATTAATAAACAATACACTGGGCAGCCATAGTTAAAAAAAAGTCCTAAAATATTTTTTTTTACTTTATTTAACTGCCATTCTGTGCCTTTGTTTTGTGATACTGGAATTGATTAAACTCTACGAAGGAATTCCGTTTCTTCATAAATTTTTAACCGGCAGCACCGCGATGTTCTTAACGATCCGACAGTTTGGAAAGAAAGAATAGATTTTATTGAAATCAGTCAAGGCGACAATCATAATTCACTTATTATCAAAAAATGGACAGGCCCAAAAATAATAACATTTTTTAATTAATTAATGCTAACTTAAGAATCAAAATCGAAGTATCGAATCTTATCGTATCATCGTATTGTTTTATTTTGTATTGTATCGTATGATTTTTTATCATACTGTATCATGATATATCGTATCATATGGAAGCCTGAGGTTCACACCACTAATACACCAATAGCACTGTGTGAAGCGTTAACAATACGGTCATGGCGTTTTTCAGGTCAAGTGCTAACTTCTTCTAGTCACACAAATTGAATTTTTTTTCCTCGCATGCAGGTGAGCGTCCATTCCAGTGCAGCCAGTGTGGAGTGTCCTTCACCCAAAAAGGAAACCTGCTGAGACACATCAAGCTTCACACAGGCGAGAAGCCCTTCAAGTGCCCGTTCTGCAGCTATGCTTGCCGCCGGCGTGACGCCCTCACCGGACACCTGCGCACACACTCCGGTATGTCTTCTGCTTAGCAGATGTTTGATAAAGGAATACATGCATATGAAGTGTATATGTAGTAGGAAGTCAAGGCGAAGATGTTTCTCCGCTCCTTTGAGGGACATCATCTGTTCTTCTACTTTTAAAGCATCAAGGAACCAAAATCTGTGGTCACTTTGTAATGAGTTTAAGATGCGGTACATAGTCGGGGTTCTCTGGAAACTTTTAATCTCTACTCATTTATTGTGAATTTGTTAAATCTTGCATTCACCACCCCCAAGACGGGTATGGGTGGTACCTTCAAAAACTGTGCAACGTATGAAAAAATAACTTAAAGCCACCCATGAATGTGGGTTAGCAATTGAAAAACTTCTGTCTGAGTCTTTAATACAGCAACTGAGTATCCCTGAAGGGGGTTATTCAAGGGTTTTTGAATAGTCCAGGATTCCTCAAGGAGTTCTTTTAAAGATTCTGTACACACCCTGTATAGAAGGGTTCCCCAGAGGGCCAAACCGTAGTACCATGTTTTTTGTCAAGATTGAGTTTTCGTACAGGTAGATTTGAACATTTCCACATCTCTTTTCTAGTGTCATTGTGTTTAGTTCTACTCAAGTGGTGTACCATGCTCGGGGCATTGGTAGATTGGTAGTTAAGGTGGGCTATTCATTGGAAGGTCGTAAGGTCAAATCCCAGCACCACCAATCTCTGTTGGGTCCTCAAGCGAGGCGCCTAACTCTCAACTACTCACTTGGCAATGTCCTGTCTTCAAGTCATTTTGCATAAAATCATCAACCAAATGAAGGAAATCAGATCTCAAGGGATGTCAATCAAGTGTGCGCATTAGAATATTAGACCACACCCACCTGGCCCATCAGTCTAAAACCCTGTTGGGGGGGTTAGCACAGTTTGAAAAGAAAGCACAAGATTTTTTTACAATAGATAAACAAAGTGCTTGGTAAACTGGTGGGTTTTAGTCTTCGTTTGACTCTGATAGCCAGGGGAAGTCCATTCTACCAGAGAACAGTGTTGATCCAGGTCTTCCTTGTTTCCTCAAGGATGGTGGGTCCAATCATCAAATGCTAGAACTTCCTAGTGAGCATGGTGCAATGTGGGACGTGACAAGTGCTTTAAGGTAGATGGGTGCTGGTCCATTTCAGGCTTTGTTTTCTCAGGAAGCCATCTGTGTGGCCTCTGTGGATAGAAATTTCAAGTCCTTAGAAAGCTGCATGACCAAGTGTAGGGCAAGAAGGATAGTCGGTTGTCAAGGACTACCCCAAGGTTGTGTGCAGTAACAGATGGCCTGATCCTAGGGTTCTCCACAGAAATCACAAGATCTTGTCATGAGGCTGCATCTCTAGACACATATGCAGCTTAGACATGTTGGGATTTAGTGTCAGCTGATGAGCGGCCGTCCATGACGAGATGTCTGACAGACATGCTGAGACATCCCTGCCTGATCTGGTGAGGTTGAAACCAATCTAATCTTATACACTTAATCATTCTCACAGAAATAATTCACACTATAGCATGGACACATGACTCACGCCTGCTTAAAAAACAATCTTGCAGATTGTCAAAGAAACACTCAAAGATTCATAATCACTCTCATGACTCGGTTCCTAGTAGTAAGGTCAGGGTTAAGGGGCAGAGTTCAGGTTTCTTCCTTTTCTTAAGACTATGTTCAATTCATTGGGTGGATTTCACAGGTGAGGTTTTGTGTGTGTGTGTGTGTGTGTGTGTGTGTGTGTGTCTGTGTGTGTGCGTTACAAAGCTGTGATAATGAGTCCTCGCTATAGTGTGAGTGATTTCAGTGTGAATGATGATGTATAATTCAGAGTGACCGAGACACACTTTCTTTCTGCAGAAGTGCGTGTGTGTGTGCGTGTGTGTGTGTGTGTGTGTGCGCGCGTGTGTGTGCGCGCGTGTGTGTGCGCGCGTGTGTGTGTGTGTGTGTGTGTGTGTGCGCGTGTGTGTGTCCACTTTAAGGGACTTTTGCACACTCTGTGGTTAGGCCACTCAGGACAAACTCTTCCTGTAGCCTGTGAGCCGGAGAACCACGAGAGGAAACGTTCCACCTCTCACGCTCTTGTTTTCTCACCGTTTCCCTTCCTCTCTTACTCTCTGTCTCACGCTCTCTCTCTCCTTTTCTTTCTTTTTCTCTCCTTCTCTCTCTCACTCTCTCTCTCTCTTATTGACTTGCCTTTTCTCTCCATCGCTCTCACACACTCCTTCCTTTTTATTATATCTCTTCTCCAATCTATGCCTTTCTTTCTCTCCATCTTACCTCTTCCTCTTCACTTTTTTCTCTCTCTTTTCTCTCCCCTCTTTTTCTGTCCTTCTTCCTCTTTAATCTCTCTCTCTCTCTCTCTCTCTCTCTCGCTCTCTCTCTCTCTCCTTTTTTTCTTCATATGTGTTGTCAATCTTTCTTCTTCCCTATTTCTTTCTCTTTTTTTATTCTCCTCTCTCATTTTAAATGTTCTTCCTCTCTCCTCTTTTTCTCTCTCTCTCTCTCTCTTACTTTCCACTCTCTCCATCTGTCTCTCTGTTATCTTACTCTCCCTCTCTCCCTTCTTTTCTGTATTTTTCTCTTCATTGCCCTCTCACTTTTTTCTTCACATTTCTTCTTTCTGCCTTACTTTCTCTCCATTTTTGTTTCCTTTATTTCTTCCTGTCCATTTCCTCTTTTACTCTCCCTCACTCACTCTCTTCTTTTCTCTACTACTCGCTCTCTCCCCTCTCTCTCTCTCATACCCTCTTCTTTTTCTCACTGCGTCCACTTTCTCCATTGCTCTCTACTTATCCTCTTCTTCTCTCCTCCTCTTTTTCTCTCTCTCTCCATTTGCCTCCTTGTCTATCCTACTCGTATGTCTTTCTCTCTTTTTTCTTTCTTTCTGCTTACACCAGTCACTCTATTGTCTTCCCTGTTTTCATCTGTCCTCTCTCCACCATGTTTTCTTTCCCACTTTACTGTTCTTTATCCTTCACTCTCTATTTCTCTCTCTTTAACCCACTTTCTTTCTCTCTACCTCTTCTTTTTCCTTTCTCTTTTGCTCTTCTTTTATCTCTCACCATCATTCTCTTTTTCCTTCTGTAACTCCCTCTCTGCCTTAGTCACTCTCTCTCTATAGTTTATCTGTTTCTTTACATCACTCAATTAATCCATCAGTCTATCATGCTGTCACACTGTCGTGGTGTGTGCATGTGGGGGGGTCTTTGGATACGTGGAGCGGTAAACCGAGCATGCTGTCACTTCGGGACACACTCGTTGCAACTCACAGGGAGAGCAGGAGAGTTCTATCTCTCTCATCATGTTTTGCTGCTTCTCTTTGTCTTTTCTCATTTCCTGTTTTTCAGCGCTAATCGCTCTGAGCACCTGGGATACGCAGAGTTTCTAGGCCAGGCAGTTAATATGTCACATTTCTACACACACTCTCTTCAGGTTCTGAATTATTAATTGTGGTTTAGCGACACTTTTTTCTCAGTACACGTCAATGGAGATAAAACCATGTGATATTTTTCTCTGTCTTTTCGGTTACAGTTATATATATAAAAAAAAAAAAGTTTGTGGATATATTCTGTTCAGGAGCAGGGAGTGGGCTTTAAACCCTCCCAGAGAGAGCGCACTGCGTTCAGAACTGCAGCTGTGGCGTTTCAGGCTTTACTTTGTCTTCACTCCCACAACGTGACGCCGCCGTTGGCGCAGTCTGATTAGCTCCAGCGTCTCAGACAGAGAGAGACTGAAAGAGAAGGACACCTTTGTCCTGATCCTCCCTCATCAGCGCTGTGCCACCTGCACATCACAGGAATGTCAGGAACTCGGGCTGGTCCGACCGCATGTTGTGCAATAAGAACTTTCCACCTCGGAAAAAAAAGAGCGAGAACGAGAGAGAGTCGGAGAAAGAGACAGACAGAGAGAGAGAGTGGGAGAGACAGAAAAAGGGGGAGATGGAGACAAAAAAGTGAAAAAGAGGTGAGGATAAGAGAGAGAGAGTGAAAGACAGGCCGGCAGAGAGACAGACAGACAGAGAAGGAGAGACAGAGAGAGAGAAAAGAAAAGAGAGGCAGCAAGGGACAAAAAGAGACAGAGAAAGGCAGAGCTCTAGACAGAGCGCAAGTGAGACAGAGACAGACAGAGAAATAGCCAGACAGTCAGAGAGACAGAGAGACAGACAGGCAGAGAGATGTGGTGTAGACAGACAGATGTATATATAAAGCACTGATCTGTCCTCACAGCGAAACACCGGACACAGAATTTGAGTTTGAATGTGCTATAAAGCTCAGGAAATGAACACTGTTTGTGTGTGTGTGTGTGTGTGTGTGTGTGTGTGTGTGTGTGTGTGTGTGTGTGTGTGTGTGTGTGTGTGTGTG
>JAQQZX010000036.1:24850374-24862993 GCA_030068355.1 Notoglanidium maculatum
AGGTGTGAATGCGAGCGTGTGTGGCTGTTTGTCTGTGTTGGCCTGGCGACCTGCCCAGGGTGTACCCCGCCTCTCGCCCCAAGATGCTGGGATTGGCTCCAGCTAAAAAAGGATAAAGCGGTATAGATAATGAATGGATGGATGGATGGATGGAAGTTAACAGCTGAAGTTTTATTGCATAAAAAGTGAAGTGACTTTTTTTTTTTAAAGGACAAAAAAAATCGAGTGATTCAAACCACACGTACGCAGGAAATAGTTCTCATAACATCAGATGTCTCACAAAATATCGATTTCATTTTTGAGTTAGTGCTGGAGGTATGAACAGTGTCACAATTTGCCTACAGAACAACTTATCCCGCTCTCCCCTCTGGGATTCTAGACCCATCTGAATCCTTATATGCGCACATCTGGAAAGATTCCTCCGTAATTTAGCACCTGTAAAACAACCAGTAGTAACCACTCCCTCTGATTAGATTCAATTCGATTTGATTCAATTTCGACTTCATGGTCATTGTGCAGAGTTTAGATACAAAGCCAATGAAATGCAGTTAGCATCTAACCAGAAGTGCAAAATACAGTATCATTTACAGACAGTGCCAGTACTGCAGCATAGTGATGCTATGTATTACAGTGATGGACCAGGAAAAGTTTCAATATACAAATACATTTGTAATTTAAATGCATATTTACAGAGGGACAGGATTATGCAGCATATAAGGTTATATGTGCAGTTAGCAGTAGGTAACAGATGTTTGCATGTAGATACATTTGTTTAAATGTACAATAAAGTGGCAGTCTGAGCAGCAGCAGTGTGAACACATATGTACAGTTATTTATATGTACAGCAATGTTATCGGATAAGTGGCATAGTCTGTGCAACAATGTAAGTGGTCCATTTTGTACAAAACATTAGTAGTGCAAATGGCATGTTAAAGTCCCGAACGGTACAGTGATGCTAGCAGAGAGTTGGTGTGGAGTTCAGCACGGTTACCGCCTCAGGCATGAAGTTCCTGTTATCAGTCTGCTGGTGCGGGAGCGGAGGCTTCTGTAACGTCTGCCAGATGGGAGGAGCGAGAAGAGCGCATGGTTCAGGTGGGTCGCCCTGTCCAAGCATCGCTTACGATAAATGTTCTTAATGGAAGGTAACTAAGCTGTTGGGCAGTTTTCATCACCTGCTAGAGTGCTTTAGAGTCTGATATGGAGCAATTGTCATACCATACTGAGATGCAGTTCATGAGTATGGTCTCAACGGTACAGCGACAGGAAAGAAGTGAGCTTTCTTAAGGCTCTGTAGAAAGTAAAGACGCTGTTGCGCCTTTTTTACCAGAGTGGAGGAGTTTAGGACCCAGGTGAGATCATCGGAGATGTGGATATTAAGGAACTTAAAGCTTGACACACGCTCTATGACAGTTCCATTGATGAAGATGGGAGTGTGTGCATGGCTTCTTACTCGCCTGAAGTCCACAATGATCTCTGCATGTTAAGCACCAGGTTGTTATTGACACACCACGTGACCAGATGCTGGACCTCATCCATACAGGCTGACTCACCATCACTTCCGATCCAACTCACCACCGTTGTGTCATCTGCGAACTTGACTGTGGTGTTACCGCCATGGACAGGAACACAGTCGTGGGTGAACAAGGAGAACAGTAGAGGGCTCAGCACGTGGCCTTGTGGCACGCCAGTGTTCAGGGTTATAGTGGTGGAGCAGAGATTGTCTAACTTAACAGACTTTTTCCAGAAAGTATAGAGTCCAGTTGCAAATTCATGTGCTAATACCAAGCTGACTAAGCTTGGAGATGAGCTTGGAGGGGATTACAGGGGTAAATGCTGCACTAAGATCAGATTCTGACATATGAGTTGTGGTAGTCCAGATGTGTTAGGGCAGAATGGAGTGCTGTGTAGAGGGCATCTTCTGTTGCTGCGGTAAGCGAACTGATGTGGCAGGTAAGCAGGATTTCAAGTGTGCTCATTAAGCTCTTATAATCAAAATATTATTAAATCAAGCTGTATTTAGTACGCTTGATGGCCATGTGTACATTGTGGAGACACGCCCATCACTTATCCTGAGCAACTCGATCATAATTACTACAGGCAACATTATTCAATAGATATATGTTAGGAAATCTTATCCTGCTCTAATAGCACTTAAGTGTGATCTGTTTCACTTAAATTACTTTAAACATTTATTGATTCTCTCATTTGTTGTCATGGTTACTTATCCTTCTAGCCTAGAGTTTATTAATGCTTGGGCTATTTAAATGTTCTGCTTGTGAAACACTGACCGTGGTTCCAGACGTTAATCTGCATGAGAAGTGTGTCTGTAAATTTGGGGTATGCATAACTACCTGAATCACTTTCAGTCTATAGAATCTGATTCTCAGCATGACTCACTGATCCATCCCTGCTAGGGTTCGATTTCAGCGATTTATTTTCACTTAGGGTCGTTCTCTGATTTATAAACAAGTAAACCTACTTTAGTAGCACCATTTTACTCTTTAAATAACCGGAAGGCAGTGGTAACCTCCCGTTTCCTCTCCATTACAATTAAACACCTGACTTTATGTTTACACAAGAATGCAACAAGACAACAGGTGAGCAATCGCTTTCAACACAAAGCCTTGATTTTCTTATCAGCATCGAGCAACTTCACAACAGTTAAATTGGGATCTTCTCAACGTTATGCAAATGAGGTACAATACAGCACAAAATCCAAATGTCGGCTCAAATCATTCCTCAGATCCAGTGACACATACTGTATGGTGCGACCTCTCTTCATTTTCCCACTCGCAATGTTGGTGCCTACTTGCAATTAGTTCCCATTTAGTCTTTGATGCTCAAAAGAGTAAATAAATAAATACATAAATAAGAAAAAACCTTTGCTCTCACATGCAACCTCTCATTCAGAGATTGTCTTAGAGATTGTTGGTGCCTTTGGTGAGTGTGTGTAGCTAGTACAGTTAGTTTACTTTGCTAAACCGCTAACGAAGACAGCACATAGCTGAGCATGTAACGTTAATTCTCATTGGTGTGTTAGATTAGTTTTTATTCTTTTTATTCTTTTATTTAATTTTTCATTCATTAGTTTTTAACTTCAGAAGCATTTACAATTTGGCTGAATAAGTCGAAAAAAAAAAATCCTGGACAAACTAGCAAACTAGCATCTCGATGCTTGCTGGTGTGCATGTAGGTTAAGACTTTTTAGAATTATACATAGGACATCTGTGAGCTACAGACCTCCATAAATTAATTAATGTTGACTCAAAAGATGTGTCAGTTTCATGTCTTATACTAAGCTTCACAATTTTGGCTTGCTAGCATGGTAAGAACTGGTAGGCATATTGGTAGGAACTGACAAAAAGTAAACTTTGTAATAACTTGAATGCAGTAGCAGATCAGTGGGGCTCTGAGTTTATGATTGAAAGCTGAAATCCCAAGACCAAACATAGATTTGACCATCGACCATCAACTGAATATCTGTATGATCCATGAACATCATTAAGTGCTCGTCATTTTCAATAAACGTATGGCAAAAGGAACAACGCAGCATTCGACGCGAGGTCATAACTCTTCATTTCTGACCTCTGGCCAGGAAAAATCAAAAGAATACGCCTCCTCAACTTGGAATTCTGAATGGTTTGTGGAAAATTTAAAGGTTCTTTGTAAAACCTTATAACATAGGGTTTTTCTTATCAGAGAAGGCTCCAAGTAGGAAGTCAGAAGTATCCTTACTTCTGTGGATAATCTCACATGGATACCGTAGATTTGTACCTAAGAACTGTTGCTGTAGTCATAGAAACTGCCCCGCACTCATCCCAGGACACACTCACAATCTGCGTACACTTCTTGCTGCTTTATTCTTCTACACCTGGATTCTGTGGCTGTGAATTTCCCCCCTCATGATGCTCATGCTTTTATTTTATTTCTGTTTCCACTCTCGTCCTGTCATTGGTCTTTTCCCTAAAGTGTTCACCTGTTCCTAGTTTAACCTTTGATTAGTTTGCCTTTTCATGCCCTCCTGTTTCTTTGTCTTGTGGTGAACACTCGTATAATGCACCAATACGTTTCCGAGCATCTCGTTCCTTAGTTCCATATTAAATCCGGTTTCTCTACTTGTTTCCGTTTTCTATATTCTATATTTTCTATATTGATTATAGGTTGTTTTGAACCTTCTGGTTTTTTGGCCTCTGCTATGGATAATGACGCCCGCATTCGGTTTACCCTTAATAAAGAACGCTGAGACTACGCGCTTGGTTCCTGCCTCATCAGATCAGCGCATACGTTTATAACAGTAAATCGTAAACTACACTATCTGGCCGTAAGACCGCTTCATGGCAATATGCGTTGTTTATGTGCATTGAAGACATCCATTTGGATTGTACGGAGCATGAAGGAACTCTTGAGGAACCGTCTAGAAGGTTTTTTTCTACTTTGGAAAATGAATCCTTTTTGGGATGCAAGAACAACATTTTTTTTAATTGATTTCCATTTTTGATGTATTAATTACCCAGGCCTTAGCAGCCTTGTAGATCTGATAACTGTAGCTTTTGTGCCATAACAACATCATGGTGGCTTCCTTTGCTGACCTTTGCATGCGCTTGTGGTCCCTACACCACACACAAATGCCAGATGATGGGTATCTCCTTGATCTGTGTCTTGTTTGTAAAGCTGGCATCCCCCTATGCCCCCCATCAGATGGTAAGATCTACTCTGAAGTGCTGCTTGTGCTCTTTCTGAAGCCCCTCAGAGAAACCTGCATGCACAGTGGTACGTGAAATGCGCATTGTCTCTGCATTAAAAGGGGTTGCGATGGTAAAGATAAGATGTGACTTGTGCAATTGCATCTCCTTCACTATCCTCTTTCTTGTTTTTTGAGCTTGCTTGAGACGTTCTTCTTTTGTTTTCTTGACTTAGCTGAGCTGATCGAGCATGCACATGACTCATATCCTGGCTGGTGAAGTTTATCTCTTTAACTGCCTTTTCGCTTCGCTTTGATTTTAGGAGGTCGACCCAAATGTTGGCTCTGCTCAGGTCTTGCAGAGTTGTCTACCACAGACTCACTGAGGCATAAGACGAATTTGACATTAATTCCTGAACTTGGATTTGTCTCTTTCTGTGCTTATTAGTTTAGAACCACCAAAAAAGCATGCACAAATACATACATATTTTAAAAAAAAATACACAACAACAACGTGAAGTTGAATGTGAAGTAGCTGGAAACTGCTAGAGACATTAGATGACGGTAAGAAAAATAGAGATGGAGAAAAATGTATTCAGAGATAGGTCCTTCTCAGAAACAAGACTAAATATAGAGTGACCTGTACCCCAAACTTGAAAGGCGCTTCTGGCTTCACGGCTCTCCTTCTGTGGTAAATGTGTCATGAGCTTTGACTGATGTGTAGGAGCCTTTTTTTGTGATAGCTTCCTTATTGTAACCACTATCTCTCAGGCGAACAAATGGGCAAAAAAATGTTCTATCAACTATCAGTGTTAATGTAATTGGACAGCAGATGCAGGGATGTTCTCATAAAGATGTTCATAAATCCTACCTGCAGGTTCTTGAAGCATGTACGTGGTGTATTTTTAAGCCAAAAGCCTTTAAGTCTAACTTAATAATTATTTTAGGGTATATCAGAGATTGCGTCAGCGTTTCAAGGAAACCGGTTGCCAGTTAAGTGCAGCAAACTGTTCAAAATTGTTGAAAACAAACACTCTCTGTAACAGGAATGAAATATTGCATCCAAATATTAGGCAACTCTTAAGCATGTCTGTCTTTCAGTACTGAGTTTCTTTTTTTTATAAGTCTCTGAATGTTTCCGAAGCACTGTATATCTTCAAAGCGACATCTTTGCTTACCATGAAAATAGTCTACATTTCGTAACAATGCTAACAAGAGGTGATCTGCATTGCACAGTTTCATGTTTATGTTTTTTTTTCCAGAGTTACACCTCAATCAGGTCACAAAGCCCTTGATCATTTGCCAATAAGTTCTGTCGGTTACACTAGAGTGCCATACAGGGCTGTGAGTTTATACCTGAACTCATCAAACGGGGCAAGTTTCCTGCACAGGGGCATGCTCATTTTTTACACAGCTGCTGTGTTGTTGTTTGTTACTTGGCACCAGAGATTTCTCCAAGACTATTGTGCAACTGCAAATGAGTCTTATTCCAGTTTTTCCTGTCTGATGGCATGGAGGTTTGTCTTTTCTGGCCTTTTGAACCACTGGAGAGGACACACCCTGAAAAAGAAGCATGCTACCTCTTCAGGGTGATTTGCCATGATCTGAAAAGCTTACTTGGTGAGAAAAATTGTACACAAAGAGCTAAAATCAAGGAATTTGTGGTGGTGGTGGGATGTACAAGGCCTATCCAGCACCACTAGGCTTGAAAAAAGCCTCAGGAAAGCAAGGTAACTCCATCAAGAACATACATAATCCTATATACGGATTCAGGAGATTTGGACATGAGGCATGTTGACATCGAGTTGACAAGATATGGAGGGCAGTGATAAGAAAAAGAGATAGATGTACTCAGAGATTAGTTCATTCTCATAAGGAAGAGCGTGACCTTAATTCTAAGCTTGGCTCCATGGCTCCACAGGTAAAAGCATTATAAGCCTATAAGGTAATTTTTATAGTGCTACCCTTCGTGCTGATTTGCCATGACCCAAAAAGTCAAACTGGTAAAAAAAAAAAAAAAAAAGGTAAACTAAGAGGTAAAACAGTGGAATATGTAGTGGTGGCTTTTTCGAACCCCGTCCACCGGTGTGGGTGGCTTTTCCTCATCTGACCACAGAAATGCCTCCATCAGGAGAACAAGGCCAATCCATCCAGTGGTGGTGGAAGTCATGTGTTTTAATCCTACACATGCTCAGGAAATCTGAACCAAAAAGTATAGATCTGGAGAAAGATGTGTCCAGAGATTAACCCATTCTCAGAATTAAGGCTGGATATAAAGGGACCTCTACTCCAAACATGATATAGTTCTGACTTCCTTTTGTGCTAAACATGTTATAAATCTTAACTCGTGAAAGAGCCTGTTTTGTCAATTTCCTCATTTTTAAAGTAATACCTCTTTGTGCTGAACCGCCTTGTCAAGACCTTAACTGTCAAACTCTACTAAATGGTAGATAACGTGGTCAAATAGAGGTATATGTGGTCATGGTGGCTCTTTCAGGCTCTTCCAGCTCCACTTGTTTGAGCGGCTTTCCCTCACCCTACCACGGAAATGGCCCCGTTCACAAAGCCTCAGGAGAACAAGGCCACTCCATCCAGTCCACACTGTGAGTGTACGCACACACATTCTGAAAAAAAAGTGATGTATTCACAGATAAGCCTATTCTCAGAACAAAGGCTAAATATAAAGTGACCTGTGCCTCAGACACTTCTAACTTCAGGTTCTGTAGTAAACGCATCATGAATCTCGACTCGTGAGAAAAAGCCTTTTTGACAACTTCCTTATTTTTAAAGCGCTACCTCGCCATGCTGATTTGCTGTGACCTAAAAAGCCAAAGTGGCGAGCAAATTGGTGTGCAGAAAGGTAAAATAGTAGGATATGTATGGGTTGCATTTTCAAGCCCATCCAGCTCCAGTGGTGTTGCAGAGCTAAGGAGAACAAATGGTGGACAGATCCAGCACAGTAATCTGACACAACCTCATTGGATCTGTAGATGGGTTGTCGTGCTGACAACACAGCCCGAGCCTGCTTTTGTTACATACAAGCCAAAAGCCAACAGTAGAAGAGGTACAGTTGTGTTTGAACACCAAGTACTGAAGTCACGTTTCTTTTTTTACTCTGAGTTTCACACTCACACTGGCCTGATTCGAATGTGCAAAAGGGGATGCAATCAAGCACCCCGAACCCCCCCTCCAGACAAAATTTGGCGACTTCCTGTGCTGAGTGTGAAAGAGGGAGAGAGAGAAAAGACTGCTGCAAAGACCTCTGGGTACTGACTATCTGGTTTGTGGTTAGGCAGTTCGGAGCGCTAGGTCTCAATCTAAAGCAAGAGGAGGAAGGAGAAGCAAAGGGGGGCTTCCACTTCTCTTCCTACGGCTCACCAGACTAAGAGCCACGGCCCAGGGGGAAACTACCATCCATCTTCTAACATCTACCATACTTTAAAGGCAAGACAGCCTCTGAGCTCCTCTTTTAAAACTGAAGAGGAGTTGCGAAATGCTCAGAAAAAAAAATCGTTTCACGAGAAATAAGTGAGAAAAAATTAAAACGTTTTGGAGTATCAGTATTTGCCTGCACCTGGGGGCTGAAAGAGTGAAAGGAGATGTGTGGAAAAGGTGGCATCTGCAATGTGGCGTGGAGAAGAAAGAGAGAGAGAGAGATAGATAGAGGTCTGTAGCTGGAGAGAGAGGTGTGGGAGGAAGGAATGAGAACCGGAGGAAAACAGTGAAACAGTGGTTTGGTAAAAATGGGTATGCAGCTGTCAATAACTGAAGTGAAAACAGGAAACGAGTGAAGATGACATCTCCCAACGCATCTGACACCCATATGACGAGGACATGAAGGTATTTTAGGCCTCTGGGATGCGGAGGGATTTTAAAGCAGGTTCAACAGTGCATGCGAGTGTGAACTACAAGCCTCTGCGACCAGAAGATGCAAATAAACAAGCACACAATGTACAAGGCATTAAGTGTTATTGCACATTGTCTTCACGTGTGCACCACGCAGCCGGCCTCAGCATGCAGGCGTGAACTTCTCGCTCACTCTGTTCACAATCTCACATCCTGAAGAGGCGCCTATGTGCTTCGGACCGAAAAGGTCAGCAGAATGAAACCGCACTGTAGGGGAGACAGAAAGACAGTACGAGAGAATCTCTCAGAGACACACTTTTCTGGCTGCGTTTTGTTCCACGCTTTCAACCAGGAAGCTAATAAACACTAAAAAGCAATCCTAAAAATGTCAAATTGGAAATCAAACATTGGGTCTTATGTAAATACTCTGATAGGCCAAACCGAACTAACAATTCCAGACAGATTTCCAAAGTTTCCTCTCCGTTGCTCACATGATCGATGGCAATCAGCCATAATTACCATGAGTGGTCACGGCACAGCTTTACTTTTAACCATGCCCACAAAACTCCATTTTCAGAGAGCTGACAAAACTAAATGGTGAAAGAGCGCCTTCTAAATGCGGCACGCGCTACATTTTCCAGTAATGCAGACCATCCATTGTGGTGTGTCCACTACCACAGACGCAAACTATCGCCTTCTCCTTTTGTGGGGTGCCAATACTTTTATGCTAGTTGAGTACCTGCTCTTAGTTCATTTATGGATTTTGAGATCGCTTCCTGTGAATTTCACAAAATGGCACGATGATTTCCCAAAATCATTAAACTGTTGTGTTAAATAAATAAATAGATAGATAGATAGGAGTGATGTAAGCTTGACAATGTAATCTGCATATAAAATGTAACTATGTAACTAATCATTTGTAAATTAACACAAACTCAAGAGCGAATGTAGGATATGAAGACTTTTCCCAACTAACTGGAAATTTTATACTGTAAATATCACATTTCTTGCACAAATGCTTCTGCAAATGATTTACGAACATATGAGTTCATGTCCAGCGTGACAGATGAGGCCCAGCGAGAGCAACGTGTCAGATACATCACTCTCTGGTCATCAGTGTAACTTTCGATGTAATGTGACACACTGTCCCTCAAAAAGATCAGTGCTCGCACTGATCTGTGGTTAAGAACACAAATTACTCAGAGGTAAAGTCCTTGAGTCAGACAAGTTCTGAATCAGACCGTAACACTTAGGCTCCAAGCAGAACATACCATACCAAAAACATACAGTAAGCATAAACATGGCGCTCATCCAGTCCCCTCACCATGACACGACGCTGATCAGTCCTACAGTTATCCGCTTCTAAAATCAATCTCATATTCATTCCATAGCATAACTTTCAATATCACCTTGTTTATTCATGTCATCTCAGTTCTAAGCCTTCATCACATACTGTAGTTATGAAATAAAGACAGTGGGAATATTATGGAGTTCCCTTTACTTTATAGTTTGCAATGGAGGCATTTTGAGGTGTATTTGGACCAATTATAACTCTGTAATTTGGTATTATTTTTATATTATTCAATAACTGTGAAATATTTAGTAGCTGTACGGGGTTTGGGACTAAAGCAAGGTGGTTGGGTGAAGAATCAAATCCAGTCAAATCAACTCCTATTTTTGTGAGTCTGGACCCACTGACAGGTCTTACTGTTAACTCCAAAGATGAATCCCACACTATCAGGCTCAGGCTTCATTTTTCTTAAATATATAACTACAGCACTGAAAAAATTGTTTTATTCTAAACACAAACATGTTGAGCATGAATTTTCATCCTATAAATGTTGTGTTGATGCCACATCTATCCAGCAGAGGACAGTATTTGACGGACTTCATAAAATGATCAAATTATTATTATTATTATTATTATTATTATTATTATTATTATTATTATTATTATTATTTAAATGTTGTGTTGTATAAGTTTTCGAGAAGAAGAACAGCTTCACCAGGATATGTTTATAGTTAACATGATGTACATCTGGACAAACTTTAGGTTTAATAAATGCCACATTTGAACTCATAATTATTTAAAATGTCTTCAGACGTTCAGTGTCTGTGAGAGACTAAAGGCTCTAGCACAGCGTGAAGAGTTCTTCAGTTTGTCCCTCATGGGAAAACCTGAAAAAGGGTTTTTCTTTCAGTGTTCACAAGATACTCACAAGACCTTCCAGGAAGAATACAAATCAGTATTCAAAACATTTTCTACTAAATACAGTTCAGAAAACTACACACCTTCCTGTCCTGATTTTTGTCTTCTTTTTGCACACATTTCAGCCGCATATCACAATACAGGATTTTCTGTTTTTCTACAAAAGTGAATTTTAAGGTTTTTATTTGATTTAACATGAATTAAATAAAAAATCTAAAAAAAAAGGACCATTCACTACATTTTAAGAATATAAATACACTATGCCAAACCAGTGGGATCGTACGCATTATCCAGATTATTCTTTCTAATCTTGTCTTTCTGGACATTCCATCTACTTTCATCAGCACTCTTCATTCGACTCGCTCAAACACCGGTGCTGAAATGATTCCCGATGACTTCAGGGAGTCTTGTTCTGTTGACTGGAGGTCACATTTTTAAAATGTGCATTTAAATATATGCCAAGCCGTCCTTCCAGCGTCCATCAGATAATCTGACACGTGGAACTTACAATCTGAACGTGTTAGGCATACATGCTTATGCTTACATTTTGCTCTGTTACTTCGGTACTAGCTGAAGCACATTTAAAACACACCTCTGTACAGGCTGACTGCTTTTACAGCCGCGTTTGTTCAAGCCGCTCTTGTAGCCAAGGCTAAATTAAAATGTAAATCAAACATTTTCACATTACCTATATACAGTATTGTGCAAAAGTGCAAGGAAATGCTGTAAAGATGACGTCAAAAATACTGAAATTAAAGCTTTCTGCTTAAAAGAATTATACAATGTGTAATAAACAGTAATAAAGTTCTTCCTCATAGGAACAGTTTTATAAGCTGTAAGCATCTTGGAGAATCTTCTGGAGACTTCGACTGTGAAAGTTGCTTCTTCTTTTTGCAGCAAAACCCAGGAGCCTTCATAATATATACTGACATACATTTTTTTTTTTTTTGGAAAAGTAATATTTGGAAATATAAAATGTTTTTGTACTGATTCAATAATGCAGAATTCATCAAATTAACATCTATAACAGAATTTGTACTAAATCACTAAACCTGATTTTTTATTATTATTTCTCGGCTCTTTTTCTCCAGCGCACTACACACGTATCGTCATATAAGCATTAAGAATGTGACATCAAATGAGGGTATTTCAATAATTGCAAAAAAATATTTTAATGTATCCAATCCAGAAGAAAATGGGCGTTAAGGATGTGACATTTTCAAGTCCTCCATAGTGTGTAGAGACGTATATTTAGATTTAGGTTAAACTGTCGCATAAAGCAACAGAAATATATTTTTAAATTAATTAATTCTGAACGGCTCAACATCAACTTTATTGTCCCAGGATACAGGTGACATAAAGAAGATCTTCTATACTCGTAAATGACCAAGCTGATTTACATTTAGCCACGCCCACAAAACTCCATAAAAGGCAACGCTCGCAGAGCAGAAAACAACAAAATGGCAACTAAATGGTGAAAGAGCGCCTCCTAAGCGTGGCATGCACTGAATCTCAGTGATGCAGCTCAGCCTCAGGGCACAACAGACCACAGACACATACCTACAGCACTCTTCCTTCTGCCATTACTTTTGTCTTTGTTGAATGGCTAATCTTATTTAAATGCTTCTATATTGATTTTATTTTCCAAGGGTAGGCTCGGCATATGGAATATCGTCTATATTCACGATAATAACGCAATGTATGTCTAGTAAACATCTTTCTAGACATTGTTACTCATTCCAAGCTTGTTTTGCTTCTTTCTAGAAGTACAGTGGGGCAAAAAAGTATTTAGTCAGCCACCAATTATACAAGTTCTCCCACTTAAAAAGATGAGAGAGGCCTGTAATTTTCATCAAAGGTATACCTCAACTATGAGAGACAAA
>JAQQZX010000036.1:24879392-24890609 GCA_030068355.1 Notoglanidium maculatum
TGAGTTTGCAAAGATCTTGCAGGGTCACTAACTGCAAGACTGCAACTAGATTCCTTTTAAGATTATTTCCCATCATGCCCCTGTACACGCTTTGCTGCTTCCTGTTTGGTGCTGGACAGAGCTCACCTATTGGTTGTGAGATATCCGAGCCTGACGAAACTCATTTCCGGGAGGAATCACCACCAGTTAGCTCAAAGAACCTTAGCTACGCTAATGAACAAATGGCACCTGTTAAACTCACCTCAGTATGTCTTTTAGAGTCATTTACCCCACCATGGGCAATAGAAAAGTCACTACTGCAGTCAAAGAGAGAGAGAGAGGGCGACAGTAAAGCTGGCCCACAGAGAAAACCGATAGACCTTGTTAGCATAGAGACACCAGGATGCTCTCTCTCTCTCTCTCGCTCTTGATTTCCAGGATATGCGGGAAACTCCCAGAACGTCCGGGAGAGGTGTTTTTTTTAAAACCACAGTTATTATTTTTGTTTGCAGTTGAACATTTCTTTTCCTTTCGCATGCAGAAAAGGTTGACAAGACGTCGTTCCTGCTTCCCGGGAACAATCCACAAAGGAAGCCGACACGGAAGGAAGAGACTGGCTTCGGAAAAAGTATTTATTGCTTTACGGTCTCCATCTTGACTCGTTCTCGCTTCCGTTTGGACTCGGTCCTGACTCCGTCTCAGCTTGTTCTTGGAGTCGATTCGGACTTGACCATTTAAACCACACACCCTGATCAGGCACTTACTAAGGATGAGTGAATGAACTCTGTGATCATGTTCGGTCCTGTGAGCATCGTATCCGCCTGTTAACCCAGATATATATATTCAAACTTTTTATTTTTATTTTTTGCTGTTTCCTAGAGGATCGCGGTCCTGATGCACACCTCCGGCCTCAACCACATGCCCTGTAACGTTTTACAAACGACTCTATTTGTATAATTCATTTGTATTCGGCTCACTCGGTAGACACGCGCTTAGCAGTCGAGGTAAGCGGTAAGAACGCGAGGGGATGAGATGAGAATCAGGGGAACAACCTTTCATGAGGTAAACCAGAAAATAATGACCTTTCACAGAAAGATTTGTTTTAAAAAAGATCTTCAAGGTGACTTCAAAATGAGGGTGTGCAAACTTTTGCTCACGATTGTATATCTTATGATCTTGTGATAGTTTTTGCTTCGCTGAGGTGATTAATAACTCGTGGTTACCTTTCACACTCTTTCTTTTTTTTTATCGTGATGTGGATGTGAGTTTAATAGATCTGACTGATTTCCTGTTATCTTTAATGGTGCTAACACTCACACGGAGGTGTTTATCACTCCTTCTATCTGTTTTCTGTCTGTGTGTCTGTCTCAGTCTTTTTTCTGTTTCACTCATTCGGTTTCTTTCTTTCAATCTGCCATTATCTCTCTCTCCCCCCTCTGTCCCTCTCTCTCTCTCTCTCTCTCTTTGAGAAATGAACAGATGTACAGAGCGAAGGGCTGCAAAAGATGAGTGCAGAGATGACAGGGTATTGTGGGTTCTGTCTGTACTTTGACTCATTTCTCTGACAACAGCAGCAGTGCTACACACCCGTGAAGTGGCAAAAAGGTGAAGCTGTTAACTCTCACAGCTCTGACTGGCAATCAGCCATCGTGTGTGAGTGTGATAGTGACAAAACCACAGGATTCATAGTAAAATATCAGCCGCAATCAGCTGTGAACTGACTGTCAACGTGTGCATGACAGTAACCATGAACCTTTGGATAGTATGTGCTCTCTAGAACGATTTCAGCGCTCATGTGGCGTTTCTGTTCATTTCTTAAAAGGTATAGTTCATTTGGATTCAAGGTTAGATTTTTAATAAGGTCCAGAACATTACAGGGTGCGTTTTTCTAGGAAAATAATGACTTACAAGCACATCCTGACGTCTTTTCTTCTCCTTAGAGCACAGCAAGGTTTATAGTTTTGTTTATGCAATAAATCAATCAATAAATAAGTCAATAAATATATAAAGTGGTGCTTGAAAGTTTGTGAACCTTTTGCAATTGTCTATATTTCGGCATCAATACGACGTAAGACATCATCAGACTTTCACACGAGTCCTAAAAGAGTTAAGCAAATGAGACAAAAATATCATTTATTTACAGAGGAGAATGATCCAATATTACAGATCTGTGAGTGGCAAAAGTATGTGAACCTTTGCTTTCAGACCGTCTAGTGGAGCGATAACTGAAACTAAACGTCTGCTGTAACTGTTGATCAGTCCTGCACATCGGTTCGGAGGAGTTTTAGCCCGTTCCTCCGTACAGAACAGCTTCAGCTCGGGGTGTTGGTGGGTTTCCTCACATGAACTGCAAACACAATATTTTCTTTATTGGATGAAGGTCAGGACTTTGACTTGATATTCCAAAACATTAACTTTATTCTTCTTTAACCATTCTTTGGTAGAACGACTTCTGTGCTTCGGGTCGTTGTCTTGCTGCATGATCACTTCCTCTTGAGATTCAGTTCACAGACTGATGTCCTGATATTTTCCTTTAGAGCTCACTGGTATAATTCAGAATTCATTTTTCAACAACGATGGCGAGCCGTCCTGGTCCAGATGCGGCAAAACAGGTCCAAACCATGACACTACCACCTCCGTGTTCATTTAAACAAACAAAGTTCTGTTTTGGTCTCATCCATCCATACAATTTTTCCAGTAGACTTCTGGCTTGTCCTTATGGTCTTAAGCAAACTGTAAACAGGCAGTGGTGCTGTTTTTGGAGAGCAGTGGCTTTCTCCTTGCACACAGTTGGTGTTCAGTGTTCTCCTGATGAACATTAACATTAGCCAAAGTGAGAGAGGCCTTCAGTTGCTTAGAAGTCACCCTGGGGTCCTTTGAGACCTCGCAGACTATTATTTTGTATCCTCTTCCATCCTGATGACCATCAACAGCTCTTTTTCTGAAGTCCTCAGAAATCTACTATGTTGGTGCCATGATACACTTCCACGGACATGTTGTGAAGAGCAGACTTTGATAGATCCCTGTTCTTTAAATAAAACAGGACGCCGACTCACACCTGATCGTCATCCCATTGACAAAAACATCTGACTCTGATTTCACCTTCAAATGAACTGCTAATCCTAGAGGTTCACATACTTTTGCCATTCATGGATATGTAACATTGGATCATTTTCCTCAATAAATAAATGACAAAAGTATTATATTTTTGCCCCAAACAGTAGTGCCGTAATTACACTTACTTCCACTTTGCTGAAGGTTTGATTGTATTCATATATTTTCCTAAGCACAAAGTCCACCCTCTGTTAAAGCAGTCCAGGTCAGAGCCTCGTTTCTAAATACTGTAAAATAAAACTTCTTCTTCTTCTTGTAAAACATTTCAGACAGACTTTTATTGATGGAATTTAGTCTCGATTCCCCCTAGATTTACATCATAAGTCTGAGTTTGAGTTTAAGTGTGTGTGTGTGTGTGTGTGTGTGTGTGTGTGTGTGTGTGCGTTCTGTTTCTTTCCCAGAACAGGAAAACATGTCACTTTTCTTGTCAGTGGTGATCCAACACACACATTAAGTTAAATATAAACCCAAGAATTATAAATAATAATAATAAATAAGAGAGATTAGATTAAGAATCTAGGCAAGATTCATTTATTTATTAGTTAGTTAATATTTAGTATTATTTCATTATTGTATTTCTGGCATTATATAATAGAAAATTGCATATCTGGTGTAAATGAGCTTTTTCGGGAAGGTGAAGGTGAAGATAAGCTTATTAGGAATTAATGCAGTTGATGTTGATATGCTCTCATTTTATTGCTAATTTCTGGCGTTGTGCTCTGTTACATGCTTAATAAATGCAGAATAAATCAACAAATAAATGCATGTTGAATTAATCCTAATAACCAGTCTTAAACTGAATAAATGAAACAGGATTAAAAGGCCGTTTCCTTTCGCATTGCAATTCCCAGTCTTGTCCAGCAGATGGCGCCGGTGCTCTGTTTTATTCACAAAGCTTGATTTTTATTTGCCATTTACAGACGTGAATTGACTTATTTCTGAAATTTTTCCTATGCATTTTGTGATTATTTTTGTTGGGTTTGTTTAGTTGGTTTTTTTGAAGTCATCATTTATCAAATAATGTTTTCACGTCTCAGAAGGCAGTCCTTGAGGCCAAAAATCACGTGGGTGGAGCTTTTGTCTTGAATTCCACACGTAGGAGGAGCTGGATCAGGTCTGACTCCCCATGGACTTGTTTTCTTCTGCACACCACAGACAAGCACGCACGTGAAAACGTAGGTGAGGTGCGGGTTTGTGCCCATATATGGAAATCAGAGCACCTCTGAGTGGGCGTGTCTTTTAAGACTGTAGATTAGAATGTGGGCGTGGTTTCACATCCATATATGGAGGAAGGAATTTATTATTCATGTTTACATGTTTCAGTGTTTAAAGCATGAAGATTGGGGTTACCTCAGTGCAATCCAAGCTAATGAGTGACTTGTTTTTATTTATAACTCATGTTACACTACAGGCCAGAAACTTGAGCCCACACGGTTCCAAATTTCGAGCATGGGTCCAAATTTCTGGCCTGTAGCGTATGTGTTATTTTGATAAATTAAATTATGAATCACTGAAAATAGATGAAAGGAGAAGGAAGGCACTTGATTTTTTTCTTCCAATGATCTGCAGAAAAATTCAGATGATGCAATTCTCACATCAATGCAAAAAAAAATAAATTTTTTCAAGTGTATTAATATTTACATTTAACATTAAAGTGTGTTTATAGTGAGCTGGGACTGCAGATTTTGTACATTTCATTGCTGCTTTAAGTTATTGATCTGAAACATGCTCATAGTTTGGTGTGACAGAAACATCACCTGTGTTTAAATGTCTCTTAATTTTTTACTTAAGATTTACAAACATATTTCACTTCTTCATACCGTCCTGTGTATTTTCTTGTTTTGCTCGGTTCCACAAAAATCACCTTAATCTGATGTACATGCCAAAAATAATTTTTTTTTTTGGCATCAATCATTTTTTGTCTTTAACATTTATTAAATACTCAAGAGCTGTATAATTTCCTAATACGTTGCTTGTCCACTAGATGTCAGCGTTCTTTAAGAAATCCTCCCATCTTTGGTGCGTCTCCTGTCCTGATTCCTGAAGGAGCTGCTCCAATTTACGAAGGGCTTAATAATGAAGCGCATCAGGTGTAAGTAAGGGGAGATTTCAAGCTGCGCATGGCATGAGTTCACCACAACCAGAACGCAGGACCCTTGGTGTGTCGTACTCATTTAATTCCTCGAGCAATATTGCTCTTCACCTCATCCAAACTCAACTGGACATGTGAGGACCTTACTGAACTATCGACTACGCACTCATCTGCGATGCAAGCTGTCCAATCACCTTCACCAGGGCAGGAGACGGCCACCTCGCCTCCTTTTCCTCCACATGCTTCTAATGCTAAGTATTAATCCGTCATGTGCTCAGATATTTTGCATGTCATCTGTAGTTTTACGAGTAATTTTAAAATCTGCTTCCCAGAGGCCTACAATTCATCTATTTCCTGTTTGCACTTCATTTAGTGACAGGTGTGTACGTATTTTTTGCCAAACAGCTGCTTGACGGCTGTTACTTTACGTTAGCGGTTTGTAAATGAACACCAAGCGTCGGTGACCAGAGGAATCGATTCAACATGACTGTTTAAACTTAAAGAATAGAACTTACCCAGAATGCACTGCAATCTGAATCAGTTCCTTTTTTTAAGTAGCTCAAAATCGCCAGGTAAAACTGTTTTAATTATAAATAAGAAAATACGAAGATTCGATTTGACTTAAAATGAGATATTACATCACCAGCCGTCATTACGTCACTTCAACAGTACATGACACGTGACATGATGTTACATTATGAGGTGTGATCAAAGAGTTCTGATACTGTGTCTGTTGCTAATGAACGCAGTTCTTTTGCGTTCAGATTTGCGAGAGAGCAAACATCAAATTATGCACCAAACTCAGGAAATCAGCAACACAGACCCTCGAGATGCTTCAGTCAGCCTACGGCACGCTTCGAGTGGCAGGCGCGCTTCAGCAGGGGCAGGAGTCAGGTCGATCTGACGATCCTGACACACAAAGCGCTCAGTTTCTTGGACATTTCCGAGGGTCGTGCTCATGAAGCTATTCAAGGGCAGATTTCCCGAGTTTGACACATAATTTATGTAATGTTTGCTCTCTGCTCAAGTTTGAGGTCCATAGTGAAATCACAAATGTGCATGTGCACGCTGTCGCAAAAACGTGTTGCCAGTGTTGACAGTGCGATGTCACATGACATACCGACTCCTGCTGCATGCACATGAGCTACTCGGAACTTTTTCCGATTTTGTTTATAGCTGCTATAATGTTAGCGAGAACTTGTTTTGTGTTCCACGATGTTAAAAGTAGCTATAAATGGATAAAAGTGCAACGTGTCGTTCTTTTATAATTTGAAAACTGTAATCGTTAAGTTACTTTGGAGCACTTTGGAAGACCTGTTACAGCTATAACAAACATACAAGCGTCAAAAACTAATCAAAGTCTGGACGGTAAGCGTGACTCTGTTCCATCACACCATCCAGTTGTTGATATTTTCCTCCAACAGCATGACATGGAGTGATTTATTCCTCACGTATCACCTCTAATGTATATTTATGTTACATATATCTGTAACAGGTCCTTCAGTGTTAGAGAAAAACTCAAGCTGGTGCTGCTTTTGTGTTGCAGTGCTGTATAACTGTGCGTTATGAATATGAAGCATGTCCTGTGTGTGTTTGAGTTGTGTGTTACACTGTGTTGCCATGTCTTTATTTTTCATATTTACTGAATAGAGAGATGTATAAAATGTGCCGCATCGGTGCTGCACTGGCATCTCCCGGGATCCTCCTCACCTCCACGCCACTCCTTCACGTTCTTCACACGCAGCAGCGTAGCCTACATTCAGCAAATGGGAAACAATTACATACTCACTGATTCCTCCTGTAAGTGTGCCGTGCTGAGGCGGTGCTGGCGTAATCATCTGGATGTAATGCGGTAATTCTGCTCATTGCTCAACGACTTCCTGCTCTCCGACGCTCTGGAGCCGCAGACTCGCTGGCCCATTTACACGCACGGATGACTGAGCATGAGCCCGAAGACGGAGGCCTTAAATATCACATTTGAGAACAGACCATCGGAGTGTGAGGGCGAAATTATTGGGCTGGATACGGAGCCGTTGTTTAAGTTTAAAATGAATGGATTTAATTCATCGAGCCGCACAGAGCCACCGTTCTCTGGACCATAAAGGCGGGATCTCAGATGACTACACGGATTAGCGGGGATGTGTTTCCCAACAGGCTGTTGGTGATTGTGTATTATGTGAAGTGATACACAAGAGCACCAGATATGGATTAATATAAAGATCCAGTTACATAAAAATCCTCTTTCTGACACCCAGGGTTTACAGTTACAGGAAACAAAACACAAAGTAATAAAATAATGAATAATAAATACAAAATAAATAAAATAGAATAATAAATAATTCAAATATTTTTTTTTTTAAAAAACAGCCGCCATGATCTAATTTCAGTAGCGTAGCTGATCACCGTCGTGGATCTACCGAGCTGCACAATCACACAAGCTGATCACAGAGTTGGGCAATTTAGAGTAGGAGGAAACCGGAGCACCCGGAGGAAACCCACGCATGCACGGGGAGAACATGCAAACTCCGCACAGAAAGGCACCCGGCGTGACCCGGGGATCGAACCCAGGACCTAACAAGTAATAGCACTCTAGCTCATATATTTAAAAATATTATGAAATATATGAGTCATTTATTATATGCATATTTCTTCAAATTATATCACTGCGCAACATTATATAATTTCAAATAAATAAATAAATAAACATATATGTGGAACTTTATTTCCATCCCATTCACATCCAGGTTTCCGGGGCGATTCCTGCCTCAAACTTTTTTGAGGGGCGGGGCTTAATCAGGCAGAGACAGCGGCTAAGACAGGGGTTGCCAACATGGCCGAACTGTGACTTTCCTTTGTCCGTGTCTATAGATAACTTCATTTTAAATAAACAAATAAACACATTTCAGCAGAAATTTATTGTCATCACTTCCAGGTTCCACTCCTGATCCTGAAACTCTGAGGCATGTCAAAAAAAACAACACTTTGCTTCCAAACACCGCATCAGTGCTGCATTTGTTCTACCAAAAAATGCGACTGATGACATCCAAACCATATCAACAAATCAGGTTGTTTAGTTATAATGAGTAAAAGCTTATCTTTGTGTAAACCATAAAACAAGTATATATATATATGCTTTTTGTTTAGTAAGTCATACACATACACATGCTTTACTTAATGTTACCAGTTGACATTTTCATTTTTTTTAAAAATCAAAGCACTGGAATGCTGCTTGAGCTGCACTTCATGACTTTGACCACCAGATGTCACTAGTGCATACTGCGTTGAATTCAGTAATAAACTTTTCTTGATACATTTTGAAAGAAAGCATTTTTTTTGCTTGAGAAATCATCATTCATTTTGTCATCACTAGTTGATGTGGCAGTTCATGCAGGGCCTAAGCAGGTGGAATGAAAAGAGACTTTGGTTATCCAAAATGGCCGCCTTGTAAGATTTCCTCGTTCAGCTACGTGGTGGGTTTTGTTCATGTTTACAGAAAATAATTCATTACATAAACCAATTTTGCTGAAACGTCCTTGTTGTCGCGTCTATGTTTGTGGGACACTTCCTGCTTGAAAATTGCTTAAGCAGGTGGCGTGAAAAAGACCGGGGATCTGTGGTTGTCCAAAATGGCCGCCTCGTAACGTTTTATCGTTCGGCTACAAGGTGAGTTTTTTTCATGTTTATAGGTTACAGTAAACAACATCAACATGTCTCAGCTTCTCTGCTACAGAGTACCCTATGTTTGATTTTTTAGTGAAAAATATTCCACGTATATGTCACCAAAAAAAGAATAAAATGGCAACTTTTAAAGGCTTTTATGTATTAAAAAGTGGTCATGTGGTATTTCCCTGAAAACCGGTCATCATGATGATGGAGACTGCGCATCTCAGGTAGGCTTAATTTCTCTGCTTGTATTATAGCCTTATTGATGTTCGGTTTGTGCTCTGAATGCTCATCTTTGTCTATCAGTAAACAGCAATCTACCCAGAATGCACTGCTGTAGGTCTCTTGTGTTCTGAATGCAGCGAGTGTAATGAGAGATATTGGGGGAGAGAGACACGGGTAAAAATGCGGCCCTGTCTGGTTTGATAAAGCCTCTTCATTACTGCTTTATTGTGTGTGTGTGTGTGTGTGTGTACGCACAGCAGAGTCTCCTCAGGTCTGTGCTTTATTAGCAGCCGTTGCACTGTTAAGCCTCATCCATTACACAAATCATGGCGTTATGTATTAGATTAAGTGCACGCCCAGCGTCAGGGGGTTTTAGAGAACCTGAGCTGTTCACTTTCATAATGCCTGAGTACAAATCGCTTCAACTGCAGCTAAAGACACTGCTGGAGGAAACATTTCTTAAAAATGTATTACCAATGAAACATACGGGTGCTGAATTGTTTACGCTGAAGGTTCAAGCAGGCTGGATTAACCACCAACTGGAAGTGTTTTCATTCCTTCTGGTTGCCATGTTGTGCTGTTTTTTTTCCATCCCACAGCAGAACATATCCGCTATATCCATATTTGCAAATTACAATTAAGCGACCTGAATTGATTTGTCTGTTCGGACTGTAGTCGCTCAGTCTTCACATAATGCAAGCATAAGTTTCCATGGGAACAACTGGGTTTCCATTGCAGTTTTGCGCCAAATTGAAGCACTGCTTAAAAAAAATTAGACAAAACACAATTGCAGATTGTCTGTGTTTCCACTGAGTGATGTTATGCGATCTCTTTCTTCAGAAAGGTAGCGTTTCCGGTCGCTCTTCATGTCACGTCACGTGTCTTAAATGCAGGAAATGTTTCCATTTCAATTTTGCGAAATATTGCTTTATCGAATCATCTGAAAATCCACCTTCCTCGTGCGTAAAAACGTTTATTCAAAATTCATACGTTTCCATTACTCGCTTTTAGTTTCCCAGTTTCATATTGTGCATTAAGCAGGTTAAGGGAAACACAGCTAATGTCATTTGTTGTTGTAGCAACCAGATTTTACCTTAAACAGCTTTGTAGGGAAAAAAAAAAATCAACTTTCTGCTCCTGAATGTTCAGTACCGTTCAGATTTGCTTTGGTGTTTATTGGTTTTAAAATCAACTATGTTCATATACGCGTTCATACAATCACTGCGAGATCACAAGTTTGAGTCCAGAGCAAAATTACTGGCCACCCTCTCTGGGTGGGAGGGGCATACTGTCTGTGCCCTGTCAATCACAGCAATACTAGCCACACGAGAGCATCGGTGAGTTCATGTATGTGGAAGGGGGTAGATAGCGCTTTCCTCTGAGTGTGTGCAGCTGTCATGCAGCATCAGCAGTTTGAAAAGATGCGGTTGTCTCAGAGGTCGTTCGTGCCTCACACTCTCCAGTTGGTAGCCGTCGTATGATGGCCGGTGGGGGAAATAAACATCTTGGGTCCAGTTCTGGAACTGTGTTAACAGTTAATTTTTTTTATGTTGTTTCTACTTAATTACAGCACCTTTAACTCTCTTTTCTACTCAATACACTTCTCTCCTCGTCTCATGGTTAACTGTTATAGTACTTTTATTAGCTCCTAATTGCAACAGATGATTAAATTACAGTGAATTAGATGTAGATGAGAGTAAACTGGTGCTGGACATGTACTGAAATAAGGAATGAGTGGGCGGGGCTTGTATGCATGCAGCTGAAGCCGATTCATCGTTTCCTTGCATTGTTAATTAATCAATCAGACACACGTTTGATGATACATCATTCTGAAATCTTTGGTGAAAAAATGTCTGTGCATTTTACTTTTATTTTATGTATAAAAGGTAATTAATAACATTTTGGTCATGCTGCCAAAAAAAATAAAAAAAAATTTAATTTAATTTGCATGTGTTATTTCACGTCCTGATGCATGTGTTACTTCTGTCCTTACATGTGTTTGCATGTGTTACTTCTGTCCTGATGCGCTTCATTCTCGTTTCTGTAGGTGTGGCTGATTTTGTCACAAAACGTCTGACTCCACAGAAAGGCGCACAAACAAACACAACAGTTATAATAAACAAACAAACAAACAAACAAACAAA
>JAQQZX010000036.1:24914420-24934455 GCA_030068355.1 Notoglanidium maculatum
CATGCACGAGGAGAACATGCAAACTCCACACAGAAAGGCACCCTGGGTGACCCGGGGATCGAACCCAGGACCTTCTTCCTCATACCACAAACACATTTGTGCACAATTCATAGCACCTTGGGTGCACTTTTAATGCCAAAGCTCGCCGATACCCTCACAAGCTCATCCGTCCTCACACTCTCTGTTAAAGATGCATTTCAATGAATTATTAAAGGAAGCTGAGCGTTTGTTAAACTGAAGACTCCGTTTTTCTTGTCATGAATGGGATGTCGAAATAAATAACAACACAATAGCTTGATACACAGAACTTATTTACTGTAGTGTGATACCGAAATAATAATCGTAATAATCATAATTAATGCAACAATATGTGCTGAAGTTCATTTATAGCGGCTCACCGTGAAAAAGCAGTCCAGGCTTTAGCTTTAAACTTTGTCTGGAACGGTTTAAAAACTCGTCTCATCTGTATGAATGTGCGCTCTGTGTGTTCAGGCAAATGTGAAACTTTCATGAATATGAATATGAATTCCCTCGAAGCAGAAAGGTCTGTTTTTTTTTTTTTTTTTTATTATATTTTTTTATTTTATTCTTACTTGCTAATCCTGTCCTGTCTCTCTGCACTGGTTCCCCTCTGGTGCACTTTCTCCTGGTCTTTTATTTATATATTTTTTTGGTACTGTTTCCCTCACATTGTTATGTGTGCATCAACAATCACCAAGATAACAAAATGGACGCAGTGTTAAAATTTAATGTCAGTGGCCGTGACTGGCTGGCAGCCGTCCCTGAACAGTACCTGGGTTCTTCTGTCTCACTGCGTGGACTTTAATTGAAGAAAAATATTTGCAATATTTGAAGATTTTCGTCTAACTTCCTTCTTATTTAGTTAAACTTTCTCAAGGTTAACTTTATAACCAAAACACCTGAGGTCCAACATTTATACTCAAAACAGTCAGGTTAAAGCACTGATCTAAGACCTGCCTTGCACATTTTTTTGCCTCAAAAAAGCCTTAGAAACTTATAGTATCGAGCAGTTTGCTAGGTTTGATTAATAATCCTTTTTAAAGACATTTGTTACCAAATAATCTGATGTGGATGCCAAAAGGGATGTATTTTTATCTGCTATATATATATATATATATATATATATATATAGTATACCACCCCTGCTAGTATTACTTCTAGTATTACTAATATTACTACTAGTTTTCAAAGACAAATGCATCATGTCATGATAAAGCATGGAATAAGATTCATTATATTAATTAATTCATAATACTGCATATATATTTTTTTTCTTTCTAGATCCGGGCGTTAATCTGAAAGAAAATACCTTTAAAAAGTGAAAATTAATGCAAGTCTATTGGGGGTGGGGGGCACTTACTTTTGGTGTGTTTGCAGCGATGATGTAGCTTCTGTAGTGTTCACTGTGAAGAATGGTGGCTTATTTCAGCTCCGCATGAGGACCTGGAGTCTCTCTGAACGTTTATTCAGTCGACGTTCTTGAGGCTCTTGGGGTTCATGGCAGGTCACTAGAGGTCAAAAGGAACCACGGGGAACCTTTTAGAAAATGATTTATCTGGAGATGTTGATAGACTGGTCCAGTTATTTGTTTCTTTAGCTCATACTGGAAGAGGATGTACTGGAACCAAACCTTAAATCAAAGGGTGGTTCTTCTTCTTCAAAGATTTTTCTCATTAATACCACCATTGTGAAACTTAGTGACAGGTTGAACCAGTCGTGGTACTTGGTCTTCAGTTATGATCGCGAATAGCTTCAACAATGATGTGGAAGCCCCGATGATTTGGCTGAAAAAAGCCCCAGACCACAATTTACCATTGGAAAGAAGCATAAGTGTTAAACTGACCTTAAATATCCAATGCTCTCTTAAAGAACCTTAGAAGAACCTTTTTTTCCCTAAGTGTGTAGTACGTTAAGATCCTTACCATTACTGACCATGTTTCATTTAAACCAGAATTATGGGCTTTCCCTCTTCAGTCTCGATTCCTCCCAAGGATGGTTTTTTTTGTTGTTGTTGTTGTTGTTGTTGTTGGCTTCATTTTAATTTGATCTGATGCGATTAGAGGCACACACAGGCCTCAACCTGACCACGAGTCCCTGTTGTAATCATTCTGTCACATTCTCAGCTGGTGGAGAGGGTGATGATGGAGGACGTGGATCCCCTCTGACAGAAGAAGGTGCTACTTCACGATGCCTGCATGTGTTTTACATTTCACCCTGGTGTGGGTTTGTTCAGATTCCATTTGCGCTTTCGTCTGCTGACAGGCACACACACGCTGGCGGCGGAGACAGGGGCATGAATAAAACAATTGTGTTAGACGATGTCTTTTGTCAAACAGGCAAGTCCGCTTACAGGGAACAGGCAACAGATAGTAGCCCTTCCCTTTTAGCAAATTACTGCTGCTAAGGCCTGATGTTAATTTGATGAACTGCTTCCTTGTACGATAAAAAAGGTCTCTCTGTCTGCGTTGTGTGTCTTTAAGTATTTTTCCCCTCTTGGTTTGCATTTGCATTCATCATGCAGGCATTTTTTTCACATTACTCCGCGTAGAGCTCAATATTCATTCAAGAGCTTGTTATATTTTCACCGCCTATCCTGCACAATGTTTAACAGCGGAGTGGTTGAAATAGAAAGTAAGTGTATCACAGACTCAGAACGACTCCGTGGTGTAACACCAAGTTCACCATGTGAAGAACACCCCCCCCCTAGTGAACGCATCCTCATTATGCTCTGATCAGCATGTGTGTGTGTGTGCTGGTTTTAATTAGCGGGACAGTAGAGATAGCCGCGTGTGTGAGCGCCCGCTTGCCAAGCCGCCATTTCCCATCAGGCTAATGGCTGCTCACACTCCAAACCCCCGGGGCAGCTGGCAGGGCCGGCCTCTTCCCCACCGGCACTGTACCACCTGACTACACCGCATGTATCTAAGTCACTCTCTCATACACATACTCGCGCACACACACACACACACACAGAGTTTTCTTTCTCTTTATGTGGGAAAAGAACAGGGCCAGCAAGAAAGAGAAATGCATGTTGCTTTTAAGTACACTTCACATCTTATTGAAGACATAACCCCGCATTTTTGAGCATAATCTCTATTCACTGCATCTGTAATGCATGTGTGATTCCAATAGACAAGGATTTTTGCCCATTGTTCCTGATTCCAGATCCACCACCACTCTGATCAGGATAAAGACGCTCCTGAAGATCAGGTGAATGGAAATTCTGGGATGTGTTCTAAAAAAATTTCAACAAATGGCCTTGGACTTTTAATAAAAGATGGTCTGGAAACAGAAAACAGGCTTTGGAATCTTATGAAACGTGTTGAAGTCATCATATGTGGAAATCAGACATATGACACATATGATGTAGACAGAGATGAGGATTAAAACACTTTTTTATCATTATTATTCTTGGGTCCAAAAACCTCCACTGGTGAACTTTTTGTCGAAATGAACAAGGACAAAAAAAAAATTGCAACGTTTAAGCAATCATTTCTCCTCGAATGGTTGAACGTGGCCTCGAAACAGTACAGTGCAGAAGGTCCTGCTTCAGCATCTTCGTGTGTTGTGCTGTTGATTGCTCAGGAGGCGCGCTGATGCCATCTGTCGCGAGGTGCAGATTGCCACCTGATGCCAGTCTGATGAAGCCCGGGAGGCTCTGGACCAATCTGAGCATTGCTCTCTCTGCCATGTTCAGCTGTTTCCAGCTCTCCGTGGAGCCACATGCCAGAAAACCCTCAGCCATACTTCCTCGCAGGCATGGACAGAATGTTTTCTTTAGTTTGCTGCTTGGCGATGCGGTGCAGAAGCTTGAGCAAACATGCGAGTGTTCAGCCTAGGTCATTTGAGCAGTGTTTTGCCCCCAGGCAATAACCGGCTAGAGGTGCATTTTTGAGCCTCAAGATGCATTCATGATGATTTCAAATCTCCGTGGAGTTGTTCCTGTGCATGTTCACACGTGTGTCTGTGCACAGGCCAGCAGTCTCCCACTGAAAGGTGATCAGGAAGTTGGCTAGAGTTGGCGCGCACCAGAATTCCAATCACACATCTGTATCTGCTCCCTGCGGAAAGTTCCACGACCATCTAAGGGGTAGAGAGAGATGTTTTTTTTTTCTTCTCTGCTGCCATCTGCCCCTCTGTTTTCCCTAATCAATTTGATTACGGCAACAAAACGGACAAAACACTCATTAGCATGGCACTTCAGTTAGCTGTGGCTCTGGGACAGATGGAGTGGGTTTCGACCCTCGTCGTACAACCTCTCGTAAATCTTAATCTGCGCTAATAAGGCTCGACGCTCTCTCAGACAACACCCAGGCTGTTCAGATTGCTCCAGACTCTTGCTTCACAAACTTCCTGTTCTTCATCAGGTTAGTTGTGTTTGGAGCTGCAAAACACAATAATTTAGGATGTTCAAGTCGCAGAATCCAGATCTTCTTCAAACAAACCATTGTCATGTATTAGCTTTCCCCTTTACGACATGCATGTATTTGTTAGTACTCTAACTTCTAAATAAATTAGCAATTCTTAACTTCAAAAATGATGGGAGTTAAAATGCATGTCTAATCTTTCACCTTCACAGATCAACAGTTTTGTCTAAGGAGGAGATACTCGTGCTAATGAGTTAGATGCTAATTAGCACATGGGACTGTTTTTTTTTTTACTGTAACCATGCAAGCAGATTCTTTAATGGTAGGCCATCGCAAATTAGTGTCTCTTTCCAAGACTTGTTTCTACACACTGAAGAGAAATGTCATTGCGCCGGAGCACAGCTGTTCAAGCCTCGGCTAAAAGATCGTCTACTGATTAGAATAGGTTGAATCTCTGCTTCTTTGCTCCATGCCCGTATTATCATTCCTCTTGTTTTCTCGACCATATGTAAATTCGATCTGTTTAGTTTGAACTGGAGAGATTCTGAACTTTCGAGCAGATCAAAAATCATTAAAACAGAATTTAAGTAGGGTACAAGCTCTTCTATTTGGTGGTTTTCTTAAAACAGCAATAGTATCACCATGATATCATCATAATGTCACATAAAAGAGATGGCCTAGAGGCATATTGGATTTAGTTTGATCAAATCTGGGTTTTTTTTCCCCCAAGCCAGCGAGTGGAGCGGAGCCGCAAGCTACACTTTTGTGATCTATTACAGGCGATTAGTATTGATCCCAGGGAAAGTCTGGGCTGGCCTCCTGGGCATCCAAGCAAGCAAGTCGCTGGTGACAGCGACAAGGAAGAATTGCGTGAATAATTTTAAAACAATGAACATTAAATGGGGAGACAAGGCATGATGCCTTCAAGAATCTGCTTCTGTTGGTATCTGGTTATATATTAAAGTTCATAAGTGAAATGATGATGTGTATGGGTATAAATAAAATGTAAACATTCAGAATCAGTTAAGGCTAATAACGTCTGGGTAAGCCTAATGTTCACATGGTAAACTTACCTGACTGTAGGTAAGCCCACTACGGACCACTACGCAAACCCATAGTCTTCTATGCCTAAAGAACATGAGGCAAGCCTGTAGACCACTAGGTAAGCTTTACAATCACAAGGGAAGCTTTATATACCACTAGGCAAGACTACAGACCACTAAGATTATGGACCACGGTCTTTATTACAATCACAAGGTAAGCCTACAAACTAATAGGTAAGCCTGCAGACTATTAGGAAAAACTAAAGAACACAGATTTGCCTATAGACCACCGTTTAACATGAAGTCCCACTATCTAAGTCTATAGACTTTACTAGGTATTCCTGTAGACCAGAAGATAAGCCTAAATATCACAAGGTAAACCTACGCACTACTAGGTCAGCATGTAAACCACTAGGTAAATGTACAAATCCTAAGGAATGCCTATAGAACACTAGATAAGCTGGCACAACACTAGGGTAGCCATTAGAGTCTTAATTAACCTGTAGACCTCTAGTAGAGCTTCCAGACCATATGGTACACCTATAGACCACTATGTAAGCCTATAAATGACTATACAAGTCTATAGACCACTATGTAAGCCTATAAAACACTATGTATGCCTGCAGGCTCCTAGTAAGTCTATCACTAGTTAAGCTAACAGACCCCTACCTAAGCCTATAGACCAGCAATACGCTGACAGACCAGTAGGTATTCTTTAAGCCAATAGATCGTTAGTTAAGCTTAAAGAGCACAAGTCAGATTTAGCTCTTTAGTTTAGCTCATTTATGGTCTCTTTCCTATTTCTGGGAAATGGTGATTGATCATGATCTTTGGTTGTGTATGCGAGGAATTCGGCATGTTCCTAAGTCTGTGTAGGTTTCCTCAGGGTTCTCGGGTTTCCTTCTACCTCGCCTAAGCATGCCAAATAATCGGATCAGAAAAATCTGAACCGCTGCAGGCAAGCGGTGGCTCCACACACCCGTTAAATCTCGCTGATGGGAAAAGTTACCATTCATTAAGCTCTGACGTGAGACCTTTTCATTTTTAGCTTCAATCCTGCTGATGCGAAAAGAGAGGCGAGTCAGATTGCCAGCTTAGACCCACAGGTGAGCAGCACTAATGGCTAAGTGCTTGGATGGAAAGGAAGAGAGCGGTACATGCTTTCAGACTTGGCAAACTGTCTACTTTGGAAGTACAATGTTTCCTCTGTCTCCAGAGCAGATCAGAGTCCCTGGCAGAAAATGAGCTTCATGTTTGTCTCTGTTGGTATTTCTGATTTCAGGTCTGACTAGTGTTGACAGTTAATATTAGTAACAAAATTTGTCTCTCTATCTCTATCTGTCTCTTCGAATCTTGTAGCTTTTACCAGACATGGTTCTCTAACCGAGTCAGATCTCAGTAGTTGGAAAACACATGTTTTTGTCTTGAACATGCTGGCGGAGTAAATTGCTGCCTGTCGAGCCTGAAAATAACCTGTCAACCAGGCACAGGTGTCTATGCATGCAGGCTCTGATGGACGGTGATTAAAAACGCGTGTGTGAGTGTGTGTCTTTGTGTCTGTGTGGTGTGTGGAGTAAATGTGTATAGCTGTAGTAGAGCTTTCAGTAGGAGTTTGGCTACATTGTGTGGCAGACAGGGAGGTGTTTGTTGTGACTCAGTTGAATTATGAGCATGTTGATGTCAAAAGAATAGCCAGCATCAGATTCCTCCCGAAACGGATCAGACATCATAGATAACCATGTGGCCTATAGAGGGCCACAGTAAACAAAGTCAAATATGAATATTTTTCAGTAGATCATCTGTCAAGTCCACCTCGGTGGGTGGGGTCAGCTGGATACCAATTAATTTGCTTGTACATGTGGTATTCGTAAAAAGCAGGTGGTTGGGGAAGTGTTTCTATCCAATCAGAGCCTCCTGACTTACTTGAGATTCACTGACGTGACAAATAGGTGACTAATATAATTGACGGTTTAATATACGGGTTACGCTGTCAAGATTATATGACGTTTATTTTAATTACACACCAATTTAGTAGATAGTTGTGTAACTTGGTCATTTCCTATTAATGACCCAAAAGAAAGCAATCCAAAACAAATACATAGAAGACTTGCTATTTAATCCGGACAGAAAGTAATGGCACCCTTTAAACGGCGGAAGAGTTAGTGTACGTCTATGGCAGCCGATGCACTGCAATGGCCTAGTTGCATTACTGGGAGATTTTTATTTATTTTTTATTTTATTTCATATCATTTAGTTGTCATTTTGTCATATTTATCTCTCAGTTGGGCTTCGAACAAGTATAGAAATTTCCGGGTGATTGGATAAGTGTACAACGTGCGTACATGCCAATATTCTTGAAAATCATATAGTAACTTTTGTAAATCTGGCAGTACTTAGTTTGGTTTGATATATGAAATCATTTGCAGAAAATGTTATGAATAAGGTTAAGGAAAGAGGCTTGTTGTTGGTTTACGCAAGAATTATGAGGTCGTGTCTAGATTCTGTATGTTTGTAGTAATGTTAGCTTGGTTGTAGGCAAAGCTGTACTTAATGAGTTTCCACCAATCTCTGGTACTTTTTTGCCTTCTCATGAGTTCCTTTATGTTGGGTTGATCAAAACTGGGTTTGAACGGGGCTGTATTTTAGAATTATATGTCAATGATATCAGAACTAGGTGTCATACTGTTGCAATGGGTAGTGTTACCACCTCACAGCTCACAGTTTTCAAATTCTCCCCGCGTCCATGGAGGTTTCTTCTCCATGGAGGTTTCCTTAGGGCTCGCCAGTTTCCTCCAGCCTTCCATAAACTGCTGATCTGTGTATTGGCTATTCTAGATCACCCCTATATGTGAATGTGTGTGCGTGGTGCTGGATTGGTGTCCCAGCCAGGGTGTATTCCTGCTTCACATCCAGTGTTTCTGGCGTAGTCTCAGGCTCCAGAGCAGGATGAAGACGAATGAATGAATACGTGGCTGATTGTGTAACATTAGTGGCTAATTTTCTCGACTCTGGTGAGGTTGGTTGACTCTCTAAGAAGGATGCTGATGGAAGTACTGTGACTGAGTAATTTCGTTCCTGAGAAACACCACATGCTAATGGGATTTTTGGTATCAGTTCGCTATAGACCAGTGATGCTAGCTGATTCCACCCGCAGGGGATGTGTGGGAAGTTTTAAGGAGGGATTCTTTAGTCGATGGTGGAAAAGCAAAAAATGTTCAGCGTTGAGATCGGGGCCCTAATTAGCAGAATTAGCCACAGATCAAAGCAGACAATTAAGGATGGCGTTGGCTGAGGGGCCAGCCTCATTTACATCACGAAATGGCAGCGAGCTTCTCATTATGGCCAGCCAAAACAATACGGCTGAAGAAACACGCCAGAGCCCAGCTTGCCTCTCTCGCGCTCTCTCTCTCTCTCTCTGTGTGTCTCTCTCGCTCGCGCTCTCTCTCTCTCTCTCTCTGTGTCTCTCTCGCTCTCGCTCTCTCTCTTGCTCTCGCTGTCTTTCATACACTCTCTGGCTTTCTCTGTATCTCGGTGCAAAATGTTGATATGCATGTAAGGCTAACAAAACCCCCTTTTCACTTTTAACAGTCGACTTAATTAAGGGAGGGAATTAACTTGTTTAATGTTTGCACAATCCCAGTACGTGGCTCGCCCACAGAAATATCATGCTGTTAAAAGTTCTGGCACATCCATTCAAGCAGGCCAGTCAAATAAAGGGGCTGATGGAGGACGAGTCTTTGTCCCTTCTGTCAGCGTTTGCTCTCACAGCTTGCAGAAAGCTTTCTCAATTCAGTGTTCCCTCCACTTAAAGGTAGTTGGAAATAGAAAAGTAGAAGTCTAAGCCCTTTGGGGGGAAAATAGAACTTCCTGCACCTTTTCTCTTTGTCTGCTTTGACTCACGATGTCCGGAACAAATTACAGGAAGGACGTCAATCAAGCCAGAGCGGCCGATGGGCTGAGAGAGGCGAGTCAGGAGAAACACAGCATTGTGCGGCCTGTAATTAATGATTTATATGAATGTTGTACGTGTTTGCAAGCTATCAGTGCAAATAAAATTGAGTGACGTCACGTCATGGCGCAATTACACTTCTCGGAAATGATTTTCACCTTTTTTCCTGGTTAGTCGTTTTGCTTTTTTTGTACAGAGACCTTGAGTGTTAGATAGGCACTTTATAAATCAAGCTCATTATTATATTGTTGTTAAGATTGTTAATCTTAGTCTCTCGGATAGAAATTGACACTAAACTAAGACAAAATATCTAGTTTTGGTCATTTTTTTCTACCGGTGTCGTACATATGAACACCTCAAAATATTTTCCATCAAAAGGATGTAAAGGTTTTTTATATACTTTTTAAGCTTGACTTTCCGTTAAGATCATAGTCGTTAAGTCAAGAAGCCACTGAATGTTATGCTTTGATCAAGTCGTTGGATTGCAACGCGCGGTAGCGAAATGGACATAAACCTGATCGGTTCAGTTTGTCGTGAGATGTCAGAACGTCCGAACTTTTGACTTTTGGGGGTAAAAAGAAAGACTCCAGGGGGCGTATTACATAAACGTAAGTGTTACTTTAAGATAGGAAGAGTATAAGACTGGGTTTTCCCAATTTGGTATCACAGAAGCAAATCCAAAATAACGTTAGGATAACCGTGAAGCTGTCCTAACGGTCACTTTTCCACCACATAGTGTTCGCTAACTTGTGTAATCCCTATAGCTGCTCTTTTACTGATTTTATACAACCAAAGAAATATGAACGGGCCAAACATATTCACTGAGAGGCGTATGGCAGACAATAAGCATGTGCTTATTAGTGTATAATACAGGCTACCCCAGGCCATGATCCGATTTTCCGAAGTAAAGTGGCCAACGTAGCAGTTAGCATTCCCCAAAAAGAACATCTAACGTAGGCTAACATATACGATTCTAACACTTCTAACTCATCGGGCTTGAAGTTAAGTGCCTGTCGTTGTTTTTGTTCCATTTGATTATTTTTTTTTGTATCAGCGAGAAAATCTAATTGGGTACAAAACAGCTCGTCAAAATGAGATGAGAAACGTAGCGTCGGTTGCTAGGTAACGGCCGTATAAGTTGATAACCGATGCTGGATTTTGGGTTTCCTAACCAGAGATAAGTAAAATAAAATAGGATTCCCCACATTAAAAGAGTTTATTTCAAATTTTGGAAAGTTAGGAATTTTTAAATCTGTTTAGCTGGTTTACCCCAGGTTCCCAGCTGATAAGTACAAGTTCAGCGCTCTTCATAATAATTCCAACGCGCAAGCCAAGAGATCGGCTTATCTGTTAATGAGATATCTTTCATTTTTCTACGTCCGTGTTTGTGTCGGGCGGAAAAAAACGTAATCTGACAGAAGAGTCGCTCCGGAAGAAGGAAACACTCTAGACTTATTTCAGCAGAAAGGTGGCAAGAGATTTGTCTTTTGCATCACGTTCGTATTTATTTATTTGTTTTTCATTTAATAGGTAGAGATGTATTAAGGATATGTTTAGACAGAAATGTTCTGACTGATTGACGGGTCGCTCCGGAGTCCTCCCATTATCAGCAGTTCTTCCGAAAATCAGATTTCCCTCTTGTGTACATAGTTACGCTGCTATATGAATGATTTTTCTTTGGTATTTGTTGAGTACACACAGGAAGTGTAATCAAAAAGTTCATACATTCACTAGTAATAGGTCTCGAATGTAATTTTTCTTTATTTATAGAGAAGACGACATCGTTTACCATTAAATCTGATCTGCATTTCCCCACTGTGACTCACGTAGTGGAACATATTCAGTAAAATATATTATAAGTGAATCAAAAAAGGAGTTGAAAAACTGGTTTGTGTGTATGTGTGTGTTTTCCACTGCACTGTCAGTCTCGGCTGTGAGTTCCAGCTGAAGTGTTTGATGAATGGCAGGTCTTGGGCAGTCGACCTCTCCTTTTAGCTGAAGTGCCATTCTCGTGTGCTCAGGAGACGTGGACGTGCTTTTGTTCTTACTGAAGCCATGAATATGTTTTTGGGGGGCTGCAGTTTAAACGCTGTTCACTCTCCATTTCAGCCTGCACCTCAGGGCCCAGGCCAATTAAAGCCAACGGCAGAACTTCACCGCTCGCCACTCACCTCTGCAGCGGGAACGGGCGCCTTCGTAACTGGCCGTGGCTTGACAGCCCGCTTCACTGGGCACTGCTTAAGCGTAAAAGCGCTTAAAGAAAAAAAAAAAAGGTCCCGTTTCACGCCAAAACTTTAGTCAGAGATTATTCTGCATCCTCAGGGTTTAAGCCAATTGGAAATATAATATCAAATCTTCCATTTAATGCTGTATATTATACACTGAGGCATGCAATTCAGTTTCACGCCTTGTTATCCAAATGCTCTACGCCGTCAGTTTTCACATTTTATACTTTTTATATCGGCTACACAAATCAATTTCTCCATTTTTTTTTTTTTTTTCCCATGCTTTCATTTTATGGTGTTCAGGAAAAATGGCTCCATGATCAACTTTACTGAGATTTGATTTATTTATTTATTTTTTTTGTGTGTGTTCTTTCGACAAAATAAAGAAACGCTGAAGCGTCTTGGCTCCGGTTAACACTTTATATGTGTTTTGGCAAGATCAAGGAGGTAGAAGTACCGCTTACTTAAGTTAAAGTGCAGATACTCATCTCAAGAGCTACTCAGGTAAAAGCTGACGTTTTAAAATCTTCGCCCAAGCTAAAACAGAAAAGTCTAAACTTTCCATAAGGGGATTCCGGAGCGACCACAGCCCTGTCCACACTTCAGCAGCAGCTTTAACAGGACGTCGTCACAAAGCAGCTTTACAGAAATATAGAAATTCCGGTTAAACATTTTAAACATGTGAATTTATAAATTTATCTTCACAGTTTCAGGGGGCATGAGAGCCTAATGGATGGTTTTATGATGATGTAAATCATGTGTTATGATCTTCACACTCACCACATCGAACAGCACTGTCCATCATCATCATCATCATCAAAACACCAACTAAGGGAAATTTTTTAAAATTAGTGTCCATTGCTCCAGTACAGTCTCCGAGAGACGTGTAGAGACGACGCCAAGGTGCATTGATGCTGTTCTGGTGGCTCAACATTTCACACTGCAAAATGTAAATCCTAATGCATCCCAGAAACACCTGATCCCAGATCAGCAGGCTTCTGTTATTTCAGGGTGCTTTGTAAGTACCGGCCCCCCCCCCTTCCTCTTCTCACCATCTAACTGTGTGATTACGCAGGAGTCCGCGGGAACCCCGCTGCTGTGAAGAATGCGCTTGAGTGCTTGAACCTGAAGTGTCACAGCATGGCATGTGATCTGGATATGGAGCATTTTTTTTTTTTAAGTTTCCTCTTCTCCTGTTCCCCTTTTATTTCTCCACCTCACGCGTTTCTCATGCTTTGGTCAAGCGTACAAAGAAAAGTGACGGTTCTGAAGACGTCTGCCTCCATCCTGTCTCTGGGTGTGTGACAGGTTTTTATTTAACTCGCAGACAACCAGATATTACACAGCTTGTGAGAAAACAGACTGATCCAGAATATCCCTGTGTCCAGTCCAAATTATGCTTTGCAGTAACTGTGCAATATTGAAATCCATAAAAGGCCCACAAAATCTCCATTATGTCCGTATGTGACCGTTTCAGCATCAAATGAACGCGTCCCTTTGTTTTATTTAATTACATTTTATTGGAAAACCAGCTTCTATGATGAAACTGTCAGCTTTCTGCATTTTCCCCCATTTCTGTTTGAAGAAAAGGTTCCCAATTGTAGTCCGAGAGAACCCAGTGTTGATTTTTTTTAGTGTTTTTCATGCTCTAGTACAGCTAATTAGTAAAATCAGCTAATTACCAGCCCTTCCTGAGGTGTGTGAGAGCAGAGAAAACACTGAAATATGTGGCCCAGGGTTGGGAACCGGTGTTATAAGATGTCATTTCGCCTCTATAGCATTTCATTTTCAGTGAAAAAGTTATACTCCTATAAATGTGTTTTATTTCCTGCACCTTGTAACTACGCCACAGGTCAAGGATTCATTTACTACATACGTAAATATGACCAGTCTTGTTAAATAAGCTATATAAATAAGATATTATGGGAAAAATGAAGTTTGGAAGGAAGTAGCCGTGCTCGTTGGTGCCCCTGGTGGGTGTACGTAGCTAATACAGTTAGCTTGCTTTGCTAATCTGGCAACAAAGCAAATAGAAAACCAAACAAGCAATTCTTACTTAGACCTTGAGAGAAGCAGCATAGAAAGAAAGAAAGAAAGAAAGAAAGAAAAATGTCTTATCATGTAAATCTGTAAGAAAATAGAAGAATAGAGAGTGAGAAAGAAAGAAAGAAAAGAAAAGAGTATATAGTGAGAGATGGAAAGAGAAAGGACGAAAGAAAACAAACAAAGAAACAACGAAAAAGAAGGAAAAAGTAAAAGAAAGAAAGAAAGAAAGACAAAAGGAAGAAAGAAATACAAAGGAGACAATGCATGAGAGAATAAATCATTTAAATAAACAAAGAACGGAAGAAAGGAAAAATGAAAGAAATACAAAGGAGAGAAGGAATGAGTAAAAAAAAAAAGAGAGAGAATGATTTAGAAAACAAATAAATAAATGCAACCAATCTCACTAAATAAGCTATATAAATAAGACATTACTAGAAAAATAAAACTGAAACGTAAGGAAGCAGCAGAGCTCGTTGGTGCCCCTGGTGCGTGTACGTAGCTACTACAGTTAGCTTTGCTAATCTGTCAGTAAAGCTAGTAGAAAACCTAGCATGCAAATCAAACAATGAAACATTTCTTCTCTAATTTAACTTTAGTGAGGTATAGAAGCTATATGCACTGTTTATTATCCGGAAGCTAGGCAGGCCACGCCCACAAGCGCCAAACGCCAGGCGACACTGGCGGCTTTGCGCTTGCTAGCATGAACTCTGGGTTATATGGCGACGCTGATTAAAGGTCGATCGTGTTTTCGACTAGTTCTACTACACTGGATTTTATTTAGCGTAGTATCTCATTTCAGCTTGCGTCCCCAGTGGTGGTGTAAAACATTCACAGCTGTCTGACTCTGACTGATTTGACTGACACGGTCAGTAATAACAGGAGTGGATGGAGGAAATGGACACCAGCTGTATCACCTTTCCTGTCACAGTTTGATGCTTTGTACTGTAAACGTGGCATTACTGAAGCACTCCGTGATTCATGCTATAATTAGAACAGCACACACACACATTCCGACACACTGATAAAAAGGCCCGGGAGCGTTCGAGCCGTGCGAATGAGAGGAGGTCAAGTTCCTCACCTCCGTACACAGCTTGCAGTGAAAACGAATCTTCCTCTATGAACATCACTGTTTATAATGTATGTGTATTAGCACAGGTTGGGCTTGATAGGTTGCAGATCATTTCAGGACTGAGCGTCTTCACTCAGAGCTCCTTTTCACACGATCCGTCTCCCTTTTTCTGCAAATGAACAGAATTGTTCTGTATGCCACTTGTCCTCCTTTTAATGCGTAAAACCGAACGCCTCCCGTGTCAGCCGGCGCTCGGCGGAACGCAAACGCGTCCTTTTATTAAAGCCTTTTAACAGCGCGTCCTCCCGCCTGCTTTTAGGCGTCTGCCTGATTTCATGTTCCCCTCGAACCTTTTCATTCCGCCGCCACACTCACTCAGCTTCATCGCCTCGTTTCCTTTCTATAGTTTTTTTTTTTTTAAATCGCGGATTATTTTTCTTCTCGGACCTGGGTGTTCATCCTTCACGCGGTTTCACTTCTCGGCCCTCTCCTCATTACTCCGAGTAAATAGGGATTGGGGAAAGGGGTGTGTTAACTGTTGGAGTTATCTCGAAGCGTCCAGGTGGATGTGCAGTGATGGAGGGACGAAGACCAGGGTCTTGGATACGGGACGTTTATAGAGCTCGTTTCAGTGGAACAATGTTATGATATGAATAAAAATGCATGGATACTTGAAGCGATGCACGATGATGCACTTTATTTATTGCCAAGGGGGCAAATAATTTTAGGACGGCTGCACAAAATAGGCTCAGTCACACATCATAATAAATAGTGTGCTGCATGTGTAGTTACATAATGTGTACATAATGCAACTGGCAACCCAGACAGGGTGTTTCCCTGCCTCACGCACAATATTCCCAGTATAGACTCAGGACACACCGGGATCACGACCGGATAAATCAATGAATGAATATGTTGCTTCATTTTTTTCCCCTAAAACGTATGATACCGTGTTACCTTTTGTCAGTTAGCATTGTCTCAGTATAGTCATCCTGTCCTACACTTTCGTCGTTGCTTCCTTTTCAGTCATTAAGATGACACTATATTTAATCCACTTGTGAAAAAGGATGGATTCATTTCAGGTCTTCATAACAGATGGGATTAAAACGGTTCTGGCTTAGACGTAAGTTCCCAGGCTGGTCCTGAGGGATGTAAATCACACAACATGATCGCACTCTTTAGTGGTGTAAACGTTTACACTGCTACTCGGCCCTAACCGAGAGCGCGCTGATTTGCCAGCAATGTCAGACACCGGATAAATAAGGAATAAAATCAGCGATGAGGTGGTGTGATGCGTGAAGAAGCGGAGCTACTGTCACCGCCATTATTTTCTTCTAACATCACGTCCCGAAGTGTTTTGTTCCTCGTGTACCGCAGCGGTTTGGTGTTTCCACCCTACAGGTCCCTGTGGATGAGCGGTTTGTATTATAAAAATGATAAAATATTAGAAAAACTGCATTGACCTGTAAACCTGTCATAGCTGCAGTTCTAGAAAAGGAGTTTTCCGACTGATCAGAATCCAGAATTCGACATCGCTGTGGTGTACGTACGGTATATATGAAAAGAAATAAATGTCCAAGCATCAAGTATCATCATTCTGATGTATTTGTATGCAGCAGTCCTCGTGGAGCCGTGTGTCTGAATCCATTTCCTTTTTTAAAAAATTTTATTCAGATTATTATTTCAGCTATCCATACTCCAATATCCCACCCGCTGGGGTGTGTTATTTAATTGCTTGGGGTGCTGCTTCTCTGACCGTGAACAAGGCGCATTTCCTCCTCTTGTCTAGCTGTCTGTGTTGTTTGAAATAAAAATGCGCTCAGGGAAAAACCTGCCTCAGCGTTTCAGCGCACCGTGGCCTCTCACGCGGCTTCTGTCATGCTGTAATGGTTCAGGTTTGACTGTCTGGGTCATAATCTATATCTCTTGACTGTCATTTAATTAAACGCCTAACGGATTTTCCGTTGTGTGCCGGTCTCACGACCCTGCTGGTGGAACAGTCGGCGAGGCCACGAGTCGCTGAAGGAGTTCCCTTCATCCTGCCTGAATCCATGAATACATTCATTTAGATTCATTATGGGTCAGCGTCACCCCGGCTTTCTCTCCTCCCACACACACACACACGCGCACACACACACACACACACTCTCTCACACACACACGCTTGTATAAAAGGCTGAGTTAGCGCACAACACGGTATGCGTCGAGCTACACATAAAGCACTTCTTCAGGGAAGTCAGATATTATTAGTAATGTTACTAACCTCGTGTGTGTAATGCTAACATTATTAATGCAGCTCCAATCAGGTGAACGACGTAAATAATAATTAATGAGCATGTAGGAATATAATCTGTGTAAATAAATCAGTATTCTGCAGTCACTGAGAGAGGAAGAAAGATGCAAGTAGAATTAAGTGTTTGGTTTGGAAGAAAAACTTTGTACAGAAAATTTTATTGTTTCACCAAAGAAGTGCTGTAGCTGTTATTAAAGGTCCCAACAAGCAGTGAGGAGAAAGCAAGGGGAAGACAGACAGACAGACAGAGAAGGAAAGAAATAGAAGGAAAGAAATAAATAAAAAAGAAAGAAAGAAAGAATAATTTATATATAATATAAATATATACAGTATATATACAGTAATGTATAAATTTCTGTCTGAAAGAAAGAAATAGAAAGAAATAGAACGAGAGAAAGAAAGAAAGAAAAAGAAAGAAATGGAATGAGAGAAAGAAAGAAAGAAATAGAAAGAAAGAAAGAAAGTAACAGAAAGAAAGAAACAGAAAATAGAAGAGGAAGAGACAAAGAAAGGAAGACCGACAGCGAGTCAGAAAGAAAAAGAGTGTAAATAGTATGAGTGAGAAAAGGAAAGAGAAAGAAAACAAAGATGGAGAGAATGAATAAATAAATGAATAAAATGACAATAATAGATAAATACAGGAAATGAATAAAAAGCAAGACCGAAAGAAAGAAAAAAGTACAAATGAAAGAAAGTAACACGGAAAGTGTAAAAACTCTGTGTACTTCAGTACATAATTTCAGTGTAAAAATAAAATGAAAACCAGAAAAAAGAGACTAAATGCAGAATGAAATAATACTGCATTCTGTGTTACGTTCTTACTGCCCTGTTTCATCACGCGTTCCTCTTCTCTGTCCTCATCTCACGTCTCTGTACGTGCTGTTCCACCGCAGCGCTGCTGAATGCTCCGTCCTGATTGGTCAGGAGGTGTTGATTAGTTGTCTATAACAGCAGCTCTGACTGCAGTTCCAGCTCCGAGACGGATCAGATTTAGTTTATATTAGTGAGGTGTAGCAGTCACTCCTCATTGTCTATGATCCCATAACTGCACACCAACTAAGTGTTTTATTTTTATTTTTTGACTAGCTGGGTTAGCACTACGTGACTACAAGTAGGCTGGTATGAGCTTAGCTGAGGGAACTTCACTAACGTTGTACTGTAAGTCAGTGAGGACGGTTGCGCATATCTCCACAGCGTGAGAGCGATTCATTTTGAAAGTCTGGCTTAAACGATAACGCCTGGTTAAGCTGAGGATTCTGCGTGACAAATGATCACACATCGAGTGTTTGGAATAAACTTGCTGTTAATTGTACCTTTGCTTATCTCGACCATGCCGTAATTCATAATTTGCCACCGTTTCCCCTCCCCAGCATCCATAAATAACGCCTGCGCAAATGATCCTCCCGCTCCGTCGCAGGGACACATCGCTCTCTCTTAAGCAAACCTTTTCTCTTCCTCATCCGATGGCAATTAGTCCAGCCAAATAGCAGGAATTAGCGATTTGTAAAATCTGGTGTGTGGTGTTTTGCCAGCTGGAGCAGATGCTCAAATTAAGCATCGAGCCCGAAAAACTTGGCAGCTCTCTGAGAGGAGGAGAGAGAAGATTTACAGGCGAGATTATGAGATGAGAAAAAAAAAAACAAGAAAAATATCCTGTATGGAAATGAAGAGAGAGAGAGAGAGAGAGAGAAAGGGATACAGTGAGAAGAAATGGCAAAATTCAGCCAATTAGGCTTAGGAAGCTACTGGTAATTAACTCTCGTGGGACCTTGATGAATATTTATGCATTTCGTTTACATAAAGAGAAGGACTTTTTTTTTTTTATCTTAACCTCTTCTCTCTCTCGCTCTCTCTTGCGATTTAACTATGCATCAATCCCTCATCATCAGTGAATATCCCCTCTTTCATATCTCTCACAGAACCCCTGTTTGACTTGATGATACAGATGCTGGTCAGATTCCATTTACTCATATTTGTAAAAATTCCTCCGACATTCAATATCACGCGCGACGTAATCCGAGCGTATGTTGTCACGCAAATGGACACGTTTCACGATTAGTAATGATAACCAAAGTAAAGCAGGTCGCAACCTGTCTTCTTCTTTCGGCTTATTCCCTGTTCGGATCCTGCAGCGGATCGTCTGCTTCATCGATTTGGTTTTTCCACACAGAAAGCCACCCTGGCCGATCGAAGCCGGGACCTTCTTGCTGTGAGGTGACCGTGCTAACCACTACATCACCGTGCCGCCCAAGCAAGCAGTATTGTGCTTCTCCATCAGGATCGTGAGGAAGCCGGAGCCAATCCCTGCTGACTGGGTGAGAGGCGGGATACATACTGGGCAGGTCGCCAATCTATCACTGAGACGAACAACCATTCACACCTGTGGGTAATTCAGAACAGTCGGTTGAGCTAATCTGCATGTCTTTGGACTGTGGGAAGAAACCAGAGCACCCTGAGGAAACCCACGCATGCACGGGGAGAACATGCGAACTCCACACAGAAAGGTCCGGCCGCCGGGTTTGAACCCTGAAGCGAGCGTGCTGAGAAGTGAGATCGAGAGTAATTCATTTCACAGAAACAAACCTAAACAGAGCGTTCTCCGCACGCTACTCGTTCTGGCTTCGGAGTGGACGAGTACCAAAAAAAACGTGCACTCGTACTCGGGCTGCGGAAAATCTCCCTGCACTCGCCCCGACAGTCGTTCGAGGAATGTCCACACTTTCATCTCTCTTATTCTTGAGGAAGTTAAAATGCAGTCATTTTTTGTTCCCTCTTTGTATTTCGCATTCACAGATGGAAATGTATGATAATCTTTTATGCTTTATTTATTTATTTATTTATTTTACTCCGGGCCTGTGATTTGGAGCTTGGTGAGATGTTTTCTATTCCACTGGCATGCGCATATTTCAGCATTAATGCCAGTCAGGCCTTCATGAGCACAGCTGGAGAGAGGGAGAGAGGGAGAGAGGGAGAGAGGGAGAGAGGGAGAGAGAGAGAGAGAGAGAAGGGGGGGTATGGAGCT
>JAQQZX010000036.1:24951465-24983782 GCA_030068355.1 Notoglanidium maculatum
TTATTGTCAGTAAACATATAAATGTCTATTTCTCAGAGTTCCTACGTGATGCAGTAAAACCAAAAGTATATTTGTGCAACCCAGTAGGTACCTGTCACAATCAGCAACAACTTTTCAGGAAGCAAGATTTTTCAAAAAAATTGTTGTGCAGTGTAATAAACACATTTTAAATGCAGCAGTGGTGTATTGCTGGCTGTTTCTGACCAAACCTATATGTATGGTGCATCATGGAACTCCATATAGCGCTGTCAGTCCGTTATTGTCCGGGCAGTTGTCATGGAAAATTAATCAGCACCTTCTGACCAATCGGAATCGAGAATTCAGCAGCGCTAAGGAATATTTTTCAATAAGACATTAAGGAGTCTCAGATACACTCAGCTGCCTCACTGGCATCTCGGCACAGTTCTAGCTACTTCACATTTTAGGAACTTTGGCTCTGGGCTGAAGATTAAGGGAAAAAAATGGTAGAGAGCATAAACTTTTTATTGCTTTTTAAACATACGGGGACACGTTTCCTGGGTTTTGTGCTCTCCACGCCGAGGACGACGGTAATTATCCTTGTCCACGCTCTGATGGTTTAGCTGCTTGCTTTCTGAGACCTGGCAGATGGTCTTTCATTAAAACCAATAATCAGTAGGTTAGAAATCCAAGAATGCGCCGTAACACGCATTACGTGTTCCACATATGCCATTGTAAAAGAGTCCTTTGCGTTATGGTAATGAGTAGCTAGCAGCTTTTACTTTTTATTAGCCGCATTAATGTTTTCAGGCCCTTGGTCATGAATCTGTGGCCTTAAACCATTCATCAGATTTGTCCTTAAGCCTGGCGTTTTGTTGCCTCCTGAAACTTGCCATAGAAAAACAGGCTGTAGCAGAGCTGCAGTGTGTTTAATGTTTGATGTGAGGCCTTATAAACGGCTTTGATTAGCACGGCTTTATTGGGTAAATCTGTTTTCTTTTAATTGTGGAGAGCTTTAGCAGTTTTCTTCAGTTTTGCAGTGTTCATTCTATTCAAGTGCCATTTATCTATACACAAAAAGCTATTAAATGCACTGTGTTTATTTCTCATGCATACAAGAAATTTTGTTTTACTCACACACAGCGCTCACACATCCACACGTTTGCATGAAATGCGCTCTCATTAGGTGTGTAACGATTCACCCAATTCATGATTTGGTTCGATTCACAATATTGGGTTCACGATTCGATTTTCCCATGATTATTTTAAAACAATTAGGAACATTTTATTACCGGAAAATACAACATTCGTTTACCTTTTCTTTATCAACTAAAATATTCCTTTTGTTAAATATATTCGTGAAGGTTGGAGTAAAACATTGTAGCCTATTAACTAAAATATAACTTTTATTTAAATTGATAAAGGTTTATAACAAATACGCCTTTTCTTAATAACCATTTTATGAACATCTGTGAAGTTCTGCTTAAGTCAGCTTAAACATAAAACTACCTCCATTTGCTACACTTTTCTTTAGTTTTCAGCAATCTGTAAAAAGATAGCTCCAATTTCTCGTTAAATCTATTAGTACAATAAATTGCACAAAAGCTCTTTTCCGTTTTAGATCTGTTTTGTTATTTCCGCCTACCGTGACATCACTTGAGTCCTCTGTTGTCTAAATAGCATGATTGCCACTAGGAAAAACTTAGACATATATACACAGCGTGATGATAATTGTGATTCATTGTTTTTTTTATTTCCTTGATTAGATTCATCATAAATTTGTACCACAGTTTATAGTCACGTGAGTTATTGTTACATGACTATAACTCCCCCAACCCTCCATAAAAAAGAAGGGAAAAAAACAACTTTGCTCCACACACACACACACACACACACACACACACACACACACACACACACTGTAACTATAAACCATAAATACTGGCTAATGACCCAGTCCTATCATTGTTAGTCTATACCAGGATTTGTAAACAAAGTTCTTAGCATGTGAGAGGTAAATGGAAATTACAGTGTTATCTAGCTAATTCATTCTTTGAGGCTAAAAATATTTTTATAACTCTCTTAACCTCTCTTTCTCTTACACTAGACAAATTTTACAAAGCAGGAAGCTTTCTGTAAGTACAGTGAGGAGTATTTAAAAAATGTGGATTTACATGCACAGATATGAACAAAACTAAACGCTTTCTGAAGTGTGTGAAATGTTTCTAACTAAAAAGCATGAAGCCCACTTTCTTAAATAGGCATTTAAAAATAAAACTGAAACCATGGCCACAAAACCAGAACATCTATAAACTACCAAATATGTTACATGTAAAACATGCACTGGTGGTTGAGGGGGAAAAAGCCTAGCCTGGCTCATTTTTCTAGTTTAAATTTTCATGTTCACAGAGTAAAAACAACAGCAAAAGCCTATAGATAGAATATAGATTTTTGTAAAGGTGAGCGTGTTGTATCTGAATGTGAGAGCATTTCATACAAATGTGAGTATTGTATGTGAATGTTATTGTTGTATATGAATGTGACAGCCTTTTGTGTGAGTGAGGGTTTTTATATGAATGTGAAAGTAATTTATGTAAATGTGCGATCCATTTACATAAATGTAAAAGACTTTTCATGTGAATGTGAGAGCAGTTTCTACATCTGGGACTATTTTTATGTCAAAACATTTTCCAACAATGCGTGACCATTAGATGAATGTGAGAGCCTTTTACATGAAGATGAGATCATTTTATGTGAATGTTAGAGCATCTTATATGGCTGTGAAACCTTTTTTTTTTTTTTTTTTTTTTTGGGAATGCAGGAGCTCTTTGTGAATGTGGGAGCATTTCACATACATTTGAGAGCATTTTATGACAATGTGAGAGTCATTTATGAGAAAGCAAAAACCTTTTGCATGAATGGTAGAGCATTGTTGGTGTGAGACATTTATGTCAATTTGAGAGAATTTATATGAATGTGAAAGCATTTTGTGAGTGTGCGATGGGTAAAATTAGTAAATGTGAAAGCGTTTTATCTGAAAGTGAGCATTTCATACTCTCAAATTCAGGCATTGAAAAGGCTTGCGGATTTATTCGTTATTATTGTACTCTTTTATTAGCCTTACCTCTCACATCCATAGTGCTGAATGTGAGAGAGTATTTAGTGTGTATTTTATAGGTAATGTTTTTACGACAGTCTGAATAATGTCTCATTTTTTCATGAATAAGTGCAGAAAGAAAGTACAGCGTGTAGCTGTCATCTTTGCTGTTGCAGATGTTCCACATCTGGTTATGCAGATGCATGTAACAGTAAGGAAACATGGAGTATTTGTTACACTGTCTGGTAAAACGATCACATGCTGACTGCAAGAAATGAGATCTCATCACTGGAGAGAAAAATTAAAGACATGTACACACATATAGGCAGTTCATTGGGTTCTGGTGGCCTTGTTTATTGTGTTTGTCTGCTACGTGCTCCTACTGGCACCACCAGCTGCATCCTCTCATAGTGTTTCTACATTCAGCCCTGAATGTTTCAACACACACACACACACACACACACAAGTTCGAAACGGGATATTGGGTTATTTGTTCAGAGATCAGTTACAGTTACAGCAACTCAAATCAGCTAATGTGATGAGTTTCCTCAAATGTTTCTTGCCCATTATCACATTTTTCACATCGTTGCTCTTAAATCCAAACTCTAAAAACCGAAATAAATATTTGCAGCGTCTTTGGACTGGATTGCACATTTCGCTGTTCAAATATTATTCAAATGTTCATAGTTTTTACAATTTTAACATGTTTTCTTTGGCTTTACATAAATGCATATCATAACCTAATACAAGTTTTTCCTTATAATGTAAATCTTAATATAAAATGACTTGCATGAAAGGGGAAAAAAAAAATCGTCGCTTATAATAATATGACCCATTATTAATCTTCTATGGATTATATGTTAATGTTCAATTTATCTGCATGAAATTATGGGCTCATTAATATTTAAATACATTTAAATAATACATCTTTTACACTAATTAATCTTGCAGTACAATTTTTAAAAGTTTTGACAGCTCTAATATATGGAGAATATTTTTTTCCCTGCAGTTAGGACATTGATTATTGATTATATGGTGTAAGGTGTAATTAATAGTAATACTTTTTTAAAACATTGGCTTTAGACTTGGTGTTAATACTTCATTACAGTACGTGATCATCGTGAATGTTAATGTTAGCGTTAATGTAACCGTAGGCACTCATTAAATGCGCTTTGTGACACTTGAGTGCGTTCAGACTCCACTGCCGTATTTCAGTGATGGTGTGTGTAGTGAGCCGAGACTCTGGGTCACGAGTGTGTCAGTGTGTCAGGGTTACTCCGGGGTCACGAACACAAAGAAGCACATAACTCTCGTGCTTGTACGGTGGGTACGTCACTTGCCTTCAGCTGGTCAGAGGAAAGACGGTCCACTGAGAGAGATTATCTACATTCCCATGTTGTTGGTTTTCAATATTGCATTTAAATTACTTAGAGTGGGGAAAAAAATTCATATTCAAGTATTCAAAGAATCCATATTCATATGTATCATAACCGTAGAATCTCTGCTCCCTCCCCCTTGGAAACCGGTATTGTATGACGTTAATTTGCTTTATTTGGATCATTTGCATACTGAAGCCTGATAGGCCTTTATATTTTATGACCTCATAAACAATATTCAATAAGATTTCATTTGGACTGGTTTTTTTTTGTTTTTTTTTGCACCATCCTGGACACTTAGTTTAATTCTCTTCATGTGCTTCATCATAAAAAAAAAAATGTAGCATGTTCGATAAAGTTTAAAGTTTAACTTTAAAAGTAATTTCAGTAGCTAAATATTTATGAACTGTTTAAGTTTTTTCCTTTTTCCTGGCAGTTTGTTAGCAAACCTTAATATTGTAGAAATTTCCTCAAGGATGTTTTCTAAAATCACACCTAGCTGGTGATATTTTAGACATCTTTGAATTTACGGATATAATTTTTATTAATGCATGTTTTGAAGTGAGACCTTACACAACCAGATAATTGCAGAAATCCTAAATGTATGTATGTTTAAATAAAAACATTTCCACGTTGTTTCGGTACAATATATTTTTCAATGTCAATGCGTGTTACACATTTTTGGCCAAAACATAACTTTTTTTTTTTTTTTTTTTTTGGCTGTTGTCCAGAATTTGATGTATTCACCCAGACCTCCAGACATATGAAATCAATCGAAATCCAACCACATTGTTCTTGTTTATTTAATTTATTTCACATTTTGTGAGCTCGGGTTTGAACGTTGTTGTGCAGATTGCGTTTTGTGTGAAAAAAGAAATGAGGAAGAAAAAGGTTTCACACGGCTCTCGCGCATGCGGGAGAGTTTCACATCGGTCCTGTTTCCTCTCGGAATACTGAACACGCTCGTATCAATCGGGCCATTCACACAGCTCGAGCTCACTCCTGCAGGTTGTTTTGAAGAAGAAGAAAAAGAAGTCTTTATTTGCCACATATACATTACTGGAAAGTGAATTTTTTTCTTTGTATATGCCAGATTGTTAAGAAGTTGGTGTCTGAACACAGGGTCAGTCATGAAACAGCACCCTGGGAGCAGAAAGGGTTAAGGGTCGTACTCAAGGGCCCAACAGTTGAAGCTTGAACCCCGGATCTTCTGATCAGTAATTCAGAGCATTATGCACTGAGCCACCACTGTCCTTTGCCTGCCAGTACTCCACTGACTTTGAGATAATTACTGTGTGTGTGTGTGTGTGTGTGTGTGTGTGTGTTTGCTAGAAAGTGAGGGAGGAATAGTGGAAGTGTGTGTGTGGCATGCATACGTAATTGAATTTGTGTGTGCTTGTGTGTGTCGTGCAGTTGAAGGCAATTTCGTTTTATAATGTGCGTTCCCTTGTTTAGCCCATCTTCCTGCGTTTTCTTGTCACCGTGTTGATGCAGGGGTGGGGGGTGGGGAGGTTGGCGGGGATTCTGGTGGATTTCTGAGACACTTGAGCAGACCCTCATTATCCTGTTTCGTCTGCACTTCATGAAACTCATTACCGTAGCCGGCCCTCCACCGCCCATCCTCCCCTCCACACGCGCCGGCTCCACACTTAATTAGCGCGTTTTGCCAGCCGTTCGCTGGAAACAGCTCTGCGTCTGTGAAGAGCATCGATACGGCGGGTGGAACAGAATAAAAGATTTATGGTGTAATAACCATAAATGTGATATCACAGCTTTAGGTGTATCATGATATCTGTTTACAACTATTAAACGTCAGCATTTATTAAAACAATGTCATTCGTTTTAACCGTAGAAGCCGTTTTGTGTGCTTGAAGGTGCGATTGTCCGTGATGGTTCTTGTCTGTCATATTGAGATGTACAAACATTTAATCCCAGCTATAAATTAATGTCCATGATCGCTTATATTATACGTTAGCGAGTAACCTTGACAGCAAGCAGTAAGCAGTTTAGGCAATTTCTGTTTGGGGTTTTTTTTCACTACACCAACACCTTTAACTGCAATCTCTACCAAAAAGACAAGAAGCATGCTCAGTCTGTCCGGAAACCGTCCTGTCACAGCCCCAGCACTCGTCAAGGCCACTTTATGGTGCTATATTGGAAGGATATAGTAGATAATAGTATTAAACCATCTAATGAACTCTGACCACTGGGCCGTTAAGGAGACAGATGACTGCTGGAGCTTTAGTTCTCTCTCTCTTCGCACCAAAGGGCTCCTAATGACAATACAGGGCCCCTGGAAGCCATTATTGACCCGGGGTAAAGATTTATTCCCGGCCCCTAGGGCCCTCGGACACGATAAATGTGGCGCATAATTGAGTTTGGTCAGTGAATCGTGTTTGAGGAGAGAGAGGTGAAGGCAGAGCGAGAGATAGAGGCGAAAATGTGTTTGTGTTTTAGCCACTGGAGAGATAAAGCGAGCTGAAGGAGTAGGTGATTCTTCGATTCTCAGAGAAAATAGGAAGATGAAAGGGTACTAGTTTCAATACAGAAAAATGGGAATAATGTGCTGAACTAAGGAGCTTTTGCTTGATGGAATAATAACAATTATTATTATTATTATTATTACAACAACAACAATAATAATATGGCAGGGAAGCTGGTGTTCCCGGATGCTCGTACCCTCTCCAAGTCATTTTCTACAGATGGTATTATGCCAGCCATGGGGCACGTGACAGCCTGCAGTAATCCACAGGTGATGCGGAGAAATGCCTTGTTCCTAGCTGTTTATGATAACTAATCATCTGATGGTGGTGGCCTCCTGTTTTAGCTGCAAGTATGTGGGTGTCTATTTGTGTGTGTGTGTGTTTTGGAAAGGCTACATTTCAGTGTCGTCAGTGTAGATTTATGGCTCCGGATGGCCAGAGAAGAGACAATAGCCCCCTGCTATGCTTGTGGTCTAGCTATTAATATCCTCCTTTTCACACTCTTCTTACAGTTCCAAGTGTTTCACTGCATGTACAGAGTATTGACTGAAGCACACACTAAAGAGCAGTGTGTTATTGTGAGTCTCCCCATTTAACCAATGTGTTTGACTCTTTGCTGGTGAAAGGCCAAGCTGGGGCATGAAAGAGTCTCGTGGAGCGTTGTTCAGCTTGGACACAGCGAGAGCATGAATAAAGGGACAGAAACTCGATCGCATAACGGGCTTTCACTTTTGTTACAATCGAAATCAAGTGTTGCCAACGTAGCAACTTTGCCACTGGATTTGGCACATATATTGACCCCTTTAGTGAGTTTATTTAAAAAATGAGCGTAATGAGCCGTCTAGTTAATTTTTGATCATGTGTTAGCCGCTGTCCTGCGCTCCACAGCTGCTGGTTGTACGAGTTGAGCGAGCAGGTTCTCTCAGCTCATCACCCGTGTGAAAAGCCTGACTGAGTCACGATTTTCCGAACGCCCGTCATTGAGCTACACTGTTCCCAACAACCGGTCACCATTACTATTACTCCCATATTACCGTTGCTCCCAGTGACCAGTCAATAATAACCATTGTTCCCAATGACCAATCACTTATTACCATTTTCTCAACAACCAATCACTAATCACAATTGTTCCTAACAACCAATCATTGATTAGCAATGTTCCCAATGCCCAATCATTGATCACCGTTGTTTCCAGTGACCAATAACTGGTCACCGTCAAGCATCACTAATCACCATTGTTCCCAACAACATCCCTCCAATCGTTTCCAACAGCCAAGACCAAGCACTGATCACCATTGTTTACAGTGACATCACTGTTTCCAACGACCAAGGCCAAGCGTTAATCACTACTATTGTTCCCAAGGACCAATCACTGGACGCCGTCAACCAATGATCACCATTGTTTATCTCACCCATCCTCTGTAATCATGTCTGTTTTACTACCCTGGCTTCATTTTGTCTGCATTTCGATAGACATTATGCGATTTTGTAATTACGTAAAATGTAGGTACGACTCTTTTTTGTAAATACTGTGTGTAAATATTAGGAACGTAACCAGCGACAGACTCAACAAAACTCATTAGAATATATTGCACAGAGTACAAAAAAATATAATAAGTGTGCAAGCAGGACTATAAAAAATGAGTCCTTCACACATCTCTGGTTAAGCGCAATTATGAACTGGGGTGATGTAGCTGAGGTTGAGGAACTGTCAGAGCCAGCATTCACACTGACACTGGTGACATTGCTACATCTGAGTGTTTTTCCTGTGTTTTTGGGTTCCTAGTGGCAGATATCCCCTTCCATTTTAGGCCACGCCCACTTCAGGTTAAAGTCGAATACAGATACCGTGCATATATTTGGAGCCCTGTACAGATGGAGATACAGACACAGATGCAGATAGTGTCATTGGGTTACACCCATAATAAGGAACCGTGAATGACTGCTGAACTTCTGTAGAACCCGTTCCAAGCAGAAGCCTCTTTGCAAATTTGCAAAATTACACATTATACGAGCTCGTGCTTTTTCCGTACATCCCCGTCTCTCTATCTTTCTCGCGCTCGGTCTGACAGTTTTTCACAGCTTATGTCTAAATAAGAGATCATTTATCATAATTTAGCAGGATGAGTTAGCGACGTATTAAGCAAATGCTGTTTCTCATGTGCCGCATCTGCCGCAATCAAAACAGCATCTTTTACCGAAAGTAGGAGAGACGGGCGTGCTGAAACTTTTCCAGATAAAATGGACAATGAGAAATATGAAGCCAATCCTTTTTTTTTTTTTTTTTTTTCTGCCATCTCTAAATCCTTGACTTTATCTGACTATTATGTGTGGTGGTGTTTTTTTTATTTTTATTGCTGTTATGGAGATATGGAGAACTTTCAGTTGCCATGAATGAACATTTATTATGATGGAGAGAATCTGAACGCTATGTAGACGAACTACTGCATAAATCATTCACTGTTTGTCCTTCGTGATGAATTATTCCTCGCTGACGTCCCCTCTCTTCTTCAGATGAGGAAACAGGAAGGCTTTGGGAGGACATTATCGTAATCATTGCCCTGCACTCTGAATGGTGGGGGTGAAGTTGCTGAGGAAGCGCACAGCTCTTCTGTGGAGGTCATTTGTGAAATATATTGACCAATTTCAAACTCTGCTGGCTCTTAATGATGTGACATCCCGGATGGTGAAGTATAGGTCAATACCGCGGGAAATATATAATTAAAAGCAATGAGATTCTTGTCTGGGAAAAAAAGGATTGGATCACAGATATATGAAGAGGTTGAGTTTATGGGGTGTGGATGCATTGATCCCAGTACAGCCTATCTTGCGAATATGGATGTGTTGACATTATTTTAATAGGCTTTTTAAATGACTAAAACGTCCATTTTATAGGAATAGCTACGAGACGGTATTTCAGAGGCAATAACAAAGTCTTTTTTCTTTCTCTTTTTTTATAATGTCGCCTTTTTTACAATCCGTTATCCTTATTGAAATTTCTCAAGGCTTATCCTTGGACATATTGAAAACTTTATTGAGAGTTTGAGGAAAATGGTGGCTGAGAGGGATATTTTTCCTGCGGATGATTTTATTGTGAAGTGCTGTATGATGTGGCTCATATTTTCTCTGGGTTTTATTGGCTGGCTGGATGTATTGAGGGCCCCGAAGCCTTCATGCTCTGTTGGAGAGTGCCGTCCTCTTGACCTTCCCCACTGCGGCTGTCTCGGCTTTCTTCACCAGCGCTGTGTTAAGGCCGGTGCACACAGCAGGAAAGAGACACAAGACAAACTATGAAGCGGTTTTGCTTCTGCTGTGGTTAATGAACAGAAAGCACTTATTTCGGAGACCGAACCAAGCACGATTATGTTCTCTATTCTGATTGCTCAGAAGGCATTGATTAATTTTCTATAACAGTAGCTTCAAAAGTAATTCCAGCTCCAAGGTTATATCAGCGCACTTGTGCACTTTTAATGTTATCATTACTGTAGTAACAAATTACACAGGGGGTGGTTTGGTGAATGATGCGCATAAATTTATTTTCTTGTTGGCATGGTGACATTTGATGTTCATAATGTTTAAGGAGTTTCCAGTGTTTTGTAAAATGCATAGCTTTTAGGTGTTCACGATGGAGTTTCTCCATCACGCTTTGTGGTTTCTCAGTAATCTTCTAAGCGGTTATAACATAAGTGAGAACAGGAACTATAGACATTCTATGACGATAAATATAAATGGGATGCCATCTTTGTTTTTGTTAATACAAAATTGTAATCACTGGCAAATTGCTGCGCTATAAGAACTATAAAACACTTCAGTGTGTGCTGTTACGGGAAACTAATTCACTTCAGGGTTACTTCTTTAACTTTGGCCACATCACACCAACTTCTTGCTATATGTTTTTCTAAAACTGCACGTGCCCATTGTCATTTACTTGTCAGAAACGTCCCCCCCCCCCCAATTACGGCATTGTTGGTTTCCTGCTCATTTGCAGTAATAACGTTTAAAAACGACGGCACTCCAGTGTTATTCAACCTGCTTTTTTGTTGTCTTCGTCCAAAGTGTATGTATGATTACCACAAAGAAGAATTTCAGCATTTCCCAGTACTGAGGGGAAGAAAAATGTCAAAATTCTTTTATAATGGAAATCTTTTGTCGAACACAGGCAATTGTTAAGCCCCATCAATATATGTTTTACAAAAGCTGTTCTTATTTTTTTTCCAGCACGGGAGAAAAGTGTAAAGTCTGTTCATTATTTATTTGAATTATTGTTGTTCAGCATTTTGCTGGTTTATTTATTTATTTGTTTGGGGTTTTTTTATTATTATTTTTTTTTATCGATCTGTTCTGCTCTTTCCAAAAACACACAGTGTCCTACATAGGTATTCACTCACCTTAAACCTTTCCATGTTTTGTAGTTTTACAACCTGGAACTGAAAAATTGGGATTATATTATCCATCCATCCATCCGTCTGTACATTATCTATACCACTTATCCATCAGGGTCACAGGGGCTAGCACAGAGATGAACAGCCTAGAGGAAGCTGCCCCTTAAAAATGAAGTGATGGGGTAAAAAGGGGATTATTTGATTAAACATTTTGGCCCTGACACGGTAGGATACATTTGGTTGAAACCTGAGAACGCCGTCCAAACTGTGAAGCACGGTGGTGCTAGCATCATGTTATGGGCATGCTCTTCATTAGCAGGACCTGAGAAACTGCCTGAGAAACTGCTCAGGGTTGAGGGCAAGAAGGATGAAGCCCAACACAGGAAAACCTGTTTCTCCCCACCTCATTCTGCCACCGCTCTGCAGGAGCGCTTCAAACCTAAGAACCTGAATGCACTCGAATGGCCTCAATCTGATGGAGAATCTGTGTCAGGAATTGAAAATTGCTGTTCATCAACAGCCGCTATCCAATCTAACAGAGCTTGAACAGTTTTGCGAAAAAAAAAAAAAATAAATAAAAATGTGCAGACATATCAGGAACCAGATGTGCAAAGCTGATAGAGGCATATTCTTAACAGACTTGCAGCTGTAATTTCAACCAGTGATGCTTTCTCAAGTATTGACCCTGGAGATTGCATCTCCATATGTTAGACACGTTGGTAAACACAGTTGCAGTTCCAGGTCCTAGCATTACAAAAGGTGGTAAAGTTCAGGGAAGGGAGTGAATACTTATGCAAGGCACTGTTAATAACTGTACTATACAAGCACGTTGAACGGTAACGGAACTCTGTAACAGTCCGCAGTTTTAATTCTAGGGAGGACTAATTTATTCGAGTTTCTTTTTTAATGGCCAGTAGTTCTGGTTTCCGCTCTCCGTTTGCCTCCAGTTGAAACTTCTTGCTCTTCTCACGTCTCTCTAACTCGAAAATAAAGGAAGTTGTGCAACTCGGGATGGAAAAATAAAGAAGAAAAAAATATGTAAGATGTAAAGAAAAGAACAAATTAGCTATATGAGGTTTATTTGCATCCTAATTAAAAAAAATCAATACCCAGTTTTACAGTAAATGATCCTGTAGAAAGTGTAATGATGCTGTTTTACTGTGTTATGGTTTTTAAACAGTACCTAAGGTACTAGGAGTACACTCTATAATGGTGTTATCGTTATTCTACGATACAGAGATCTGCAACCGCAACCACTTTATATGTCTGGATGTCCAGAATTTTCAATTCAGAAACAGAAAACTTCAACATTGTCAACAATTGTAGCGTATGACAAGTCCCGGTGTAAGTTGTACGCACAGTATGCACAGGTATATATTAACATGCTCGTTCTTATACAGTGTGTTTTTTTTTTTTTTTATTAACTATCATATGGTGTGAAAATAGTAGAATTTACTGTAGAATTCTTTCCAGTGCATTACCAGGAAATGATATTTAAATGATTTATAAATCAAATAAGAATTTGCTGCATGTTGCTCTCCTGGTTTATTTATTTTTTTCTTCAGGCGAATGTTTAACAGCGAGGTAAAAGTGTCAGGGGCTAGATGCTAAAAATGCCATTGTGCTTGGAATGGAAGTGAAATTATGCGACTGTTCTCCGTCTCTCCGTCTCCGCGTCTGTGTGTGTAATCCAGCGGAGAGCGGAGGCGGTGAAGGAGTGCGCACCGCCGTCTGCTCGCTCGCTTTTGCTCTTTGATTCTCACTCGAGCAGAAGTGAACTCATTTGCCGCATGAAATGTGTCTGCCGAGTTGTTTCTCTCCAGCGGTGTCGCACCTTTAAAAGGGTTAGCATTTGTCACGATAAACGCAGACAAAGTGTTGGAGCTGTCGGGTTATGTTTTGATTCATGTTCCTCGCAAAATGCTTCCCTGTTTTCTCGGAGTCTTTTTTTTCCCCTTGGCCTTTGCCTATTCAGTAGGTTGTACTGCTGCACTCGGGGCAGGATTGTGGCGCGTCAAAAGAAGGCGGCGGTATCGTTCTGAATCAGACCATTTAAGAAAGGAATCGAACACTTTATGGTGTGCCGTGTTTGGAAAGTAATCAGTGACCGGGTGGTGTGATGAAGAGAAGTTACGTTGGCTGCCCTGAAGTTGATTATTTTCCTACAACAGCACATTATGGAGGGTTTTATTTCTCTTACACACCGGCAATCTTCCAACGGTTGAATTTGTGAAAATATATTAAATAACGATCATAAACATCAGACTTTTTCATCCATTTATAGTTGCATTTAACGCATTGTGAAATAAAAGCTATAAAAAGCTGTTCCATCATTTTCTCTTGCACCGACACTGGAGACTCCTTCCATAAATGTTACTCAAACATTATTTTCAGGAAACTTTACCGTAACAAATGTTACGTTTTGAATCTTTTCATACGCCGTGTGAATTAGCCGTTACTGAAAGCCGGGACTACTGTTATAAATGCTGTTATAGAAAGTTAATCAACTTCTGACCAATCAGAAGCAAGAATCCAACAGAGCTGCGGTTTAAATAAATTTAGACTAGAGAGTAAACTGAGGCGGTTGGTAAATAGGATCCGATGAATACGATCCATTATGGAGGAAGAGTTGATGCTGTTTTAGTTCAGTGGTGTGTGTGTGTGTGTGAACAGACACTGAATATGCTCGTTTCCCTAGAAAGGACCTCTTAATTTAGGGTCTGTGCTATAATTACCCTCCAAAGGGTTTCGAAAGGGGTCACACTGGAACGAGGGAGGCGGAGCTTGTTGGCCCGCTGAAAATCATACCAGGCGAAAGACACCCGTTGGCTTGTAACTAACTAATACGTTTCCATGGCAACACGGCAGTGAATTTCATGTCACTCTGAAGACAAGCATCATGACTTGAACTGTTGAAGCACCAGATATTGGGCCTGGAGTGTTGGTGTGTGTAAAGATAGCTCAAACCAAAGTTAATACCAGGGAATGAAATGCTTTAATGTTTGACCTTTTAGCATTTAAGTTGGTGATGGGTCAGAAATAACACCGAGCACGGTAACGATATGACATGCAAGCCTAATTATAACGTGTTGTAAATGAAAATGTATAATAATTCATACTCCACTTCTCCAATTCTCTGTTAATAACTGTTTATATCATAAGTGATGACCGGAACTAGCTTGTCTCCTGATGATCCACACCCTTAACTGTAACTCTAAACCGATAAAATAAGAAAAAATAAATATGACTGACATGTCGTTGCGTCGTAAAATATTTAGCTAAATTATAGTGTTGGCAAATAGCTGTGCTGTAAGACAAGCGAAACACTTCAGGACGTGCTGTTATGGGAAAATAATCATCTCCAGGGTGGTACTAGCAGTAACGCTGCTTCATCATGCCCCGAAGTGTTTCCTTCTTTACTTATTGCACAATGGCGTTTTTCAGCTCCGTCCTCATTAATGTTCTTCCAGATGTTCAGTTTCCTGATATATGCTGCTACGTGCCCATATGTCGCTACTCATGGTTTGCAAGCATATTTAATTTGAACAGTTCTAATGCACAGCTTTGCATAATTATGCTGTCTGTCCGACCCTGCTGTTCTGTGTAGCGTGTCCACATGGTGTAGTTATTTATACCGCTCCTGTACTAATGGTTCTGCTAGAAGCAGCGTAGATTTGTTCATTGTTGTCGTGTTATTCATGTTAACCTTCATCGTTTTGTCTAGAGATGCATCGTTACGGATACAGGTATTGGAGATCAGTTTGACACCATGCTTATTTACCGGGACTGAAAAAATGAAAGAAAAGAAAAACCCGTCATGTACGAGCATCTGAGATTACACGATGCGACGCATGAAAAAACTGCTCTAGATGCCGGGTGAGTGAAAATAACAGCGGTTACCCAAACAATCGTTCTTTACCTTCAGCGGTACACAAGCGCTTTTCTGAAATGAAACCAATGCCCCACTGTTCTTTACTGCAACCCTTGTACGTCCTAGCTAACTTATGTAGCTAGATAATGCACTTTATTTAAAGTCAACTCGCTAGCGTTATAAAGAGCGAGCCTAGTGGACTACATGCATGAATACACATATACTTGCTTTGAATGGCAAACAATCAAATATTGAAAGAGCTAAATACGGTGATGTCCCCGATTGCATAATATTAAATATCAGTATCGACAAGTATGAAAAAAACATATACTTGGTCTGAGAAATGGCATCGACGCATCCCAAGTTATATGTTTTAATTTCAGTTTTAATAGTACCGTCATCCTATGAGCAGCAAAGCTAATTAGCCCTGAACTACCAGTTCATCTCTGCATAATGTTGGATAGTGGGTGTACATACTTCTGCATCCTGTCATGTCTCTGCACAGTATTTTATTTGCTGCTTCATAGCTGACGTTGCTGCAGTGTCATCACTTAACCAGCTGCAGTATTTCTTAAGTTTGGCCTATAGGCATACAGTGTTTTATCCGTCTCACACCATTAGTTTCAAAACATATTACAGCTGAATCAGTAGGAGCCGAGCCCTAACAGCGCTCCGTGCCAAGCAGCAACTTCTGTCTCAGCACTTAGATTAGTATGTTTGGAGTATGGAGGAAGTGAGGTGCCAATATTTTTTGTTGAAATAATCCTGAAAATTCTGGATCATGACATTGGGTCTGTAAACTGTAACACAAATTCATGCAAGATTTCCGTTTCATTAACGCTGATACTCATGTGAGTGTGTTGATGGCTGCCAGTGTCAGCCGTAAATTACCAAGCACATTGATTTCCATTTAGAAGCTCCCACAAAGCTGTGTAAAGGGCGCAAACCTCACAGAGAGATGAAAATGACAAAAAGATGACTAAACACTGAAAGAGCACCACCTAATGCTAAATCTTCCAGTAATGCAGCTCAGACACACTACCTGTTCCTTCCCCGTATACGGAGTGACGTCAAATCAGCATGGCCGAAGTGAAGTGTAAAGTCTCCCTTCTCTACTTTTAAATGAGTTTAAAGCCGTATTGACTTTAGATCAGGTAACATACGGACACGGTAGTTGGTCAAATCATTAACATTGACAATACTAATTGCTGTTTTCTGAAGTAATCATCAACACCAGAGTCATCGCTAGTGTTACCCAGCTAGCTTGTTGCTAAAGCTGCAAGCTATTGTTTGCTCTCTAGCTTGTTGCTAAGCTACACACGCTGTTGTTTCTCTGTTTCAATTTCTGTCCAAAATGTTGCATGAGTGTTAGAGGTTCATTATAGCGGAACAGAACCAGTAGCCACTCAGGCCTGTAATTGTAAAAGTGTGGATAAAGGAGCTTTACATGCTCTGACAGAGCTCTTTAATTATTATTTTTTCCAGAATTAAAAAAAGACATTACGCCAACTTGCGAATGACCATGTGCAAGGTGCCAGGAACGCAGCGGTACCCTTCCTGCTTTCGTAGGGTGCCATTAGTTTTATCTAATCGGATGGCTAGTCTTATTTGGCTTCATTTACGGTTTTGATTTCTGTAGACATTAATATAAAAATACAGAGTTTCATGCAATATTCGTTACATTGGTGTGTAAATAAGTGATTTACACTTGACAGCGTAACCAAATCGCAGGAACTCATCATCAATTATAGCAGTAGTAAACGGTAATTCCCTCACCAGCCTCTCTTTTTCTCTCTGTTAAAGTTATTAAGGCAAAGAGGAAAAAAAATGCATCTTGCCATGTTATCGAGGAACTCTCCTTTCCTTCGGTGGAACAACGAAAGGTTATGGCTTTCCTGTTTTATGACTGCGCTGACACTGGAGACTCCTTCAATAAATGATAAATAAATGTCTCGTCACAGAAAGCACACTTCTTAACCTGTTTATGTGGCATTTCCAGTGTGCAAGTCCCTGTGAATGAGCTGTTCCCTTAGAAACAGTAACATATTAGAGAGAGTGCATTAATATAAACCTGTTGGTTTGTCAGAGCTCTTGTTATAAAAAAAAAAAAACATAAAAAATACATAAAAAAAGATGTGTTGGAGAAAACACATTAAGGACTCTAATACTGAGGTCATAACCCACGCTCAGTTGTTGTACGACCCGACTGAATGTATGACGTATCACATATTTTCCTTTTTCACACTGCACCTGTGCGCAAAATAGCGAACGCTGACCTATTGTCCAAAAATGAACTATTCACCATATTCAAAAGTAAGGAAATAATAATATGTAAAAGGTCTTAAGTCTTTTCCGCTATAGTAAAAAAAAGTGCACTTCTTATCCGCCTAGTGTTTGTGTAGCTGTGTTTCTCTGAGTATGTGACTAAAGAGCGTAGCAAATGGATTAGTCTTGGATATCATCTAATTATGCCCAAGACTCCAAAGTGCTGACTGGCTAAGCGATTGGCCGATGAACTCAGCATTAAGAGTGCAGGGGATATCACGTCTCGCAGGATGTTAATCCTGCTTGTTCGGGGAGATTTCCATTATAGTCAAATATGTATGTGGTGTGTTTGTGTGTGCCAGTGCCTCTATGGTGCTATGATTCATTCATTTCAGCGGCTGACAGGCGATGGAGTGTGTCTCTGTATTTTAGAGACAGGGGTAATTGCCGTGGAAACGCTAGACGAGTCCTAATCTCAGAGTGGACGTTCGGTGGCTATTAACGCCGGGCTATATTTAGATTTAACAGCCTTTGCTGGACATTTGGCTTCTTAAACACTGGATCTCAGATAGGCCTGACTAGTCACAGATATCTTGGCAACATGCTTATAATACTACAGAGAGTTGGGTTGTCAGATTTCTTTAACAATTTTGATTGGAAGGTCGTGAGTTTAAATCCCAGCACCACCAAGCTGCCACTGTTGGTTTTTTTTTTTTGAGCGAGAGCCGTAACCTTCAACTGCTTGGTTGCATCCTGTCTCATTTGTATTGGATAAACTGGATAAAAGCATCAGCAAAATCTACACAATGGGGGGGAAAAAAAAGACTACTGATAGAAGGCAAAACTGATTTGTATTATTTTCAATGCTAGTTAGCAAGCTATATACAGGTAATGTGTGTATGAGGAAAAGAAATACGTAAAAGAGGATCCAAGGCAAATAGAAGTCTTGATTTTGTGCTTGTCACAATATAATTAATGCACTGCTGGGGTTTGACACATTTTCATGCTGTTTTTGCTATGTGCTATAGTTTGTATTGTTACCATGGCTACACACTAGTTGCATGCCACCTTTAGTTACATACCATAGTTGTTTGTCAATCCTGCAATTGGACAACAGACAAACCCCAGTTGGTCCATACGCTCACTACAAAGGGTACAAAATTGTAGAACCTAAATAGAACCTATGTTCATAGTGCTCAGTAAAATGTTTGATGAAACCTGTTGAAGACAGAGCAGGAAGCCCCTAACCCCGTTACCATCCAGGGGGAGGAAACAGAGATGGTGGACTCCTACAGGTTCCTGGGAGTGCACATGAACACTAAACTGGACTGGACCGACAGTACCGAGCTGATTACTGTTACTAGGTTTCCACCGGTCTGTGGTAGCTAGCACACAATGCTGTGCTGTGGTGAGGAAGGCCAGCTCTGTTGTTGGACTAAAGTTGGACAGTCTGGAGGCAGTGGTGGAGAGGAGGCTGAGGAATAAAATCAGGACCATCCTGGGCAACCCCTCCCATCCTCTTTATGGGGAGCACCTTCAGCCACATGCTCATCTCCCCCTGAGCAAGACCGAGCGATTGAGGCGCTCCTTTGTTCCGACAGCCATCAGGCTGTACGCCAGTGCCTGAAACCCCCAAACGATAGCTTTTCCCTAGGTGTAGAAACACTCCCTCTAGCATACGGGGGGAAAAAAGCATGTGCAAATGTCTGTTTTTAAGATTAAAGCTGTTGTAAACCGTTTTAATTATGCACACAAGGCCGGATTTGATGAATGAGATGTGGTGGTGTGGTGGTGTTACACAGCCGGAGACCCGACTCCTCCGTTCAGGAAAGCACATTCACACAGAGCAGCCCTGACTGCCGATGGCTAAACGAACATCTGAGTACAGCTCGCATCATTATAAAAAAAAGATATTTTATTTCAGTAGCTGAACAGGCAGCATCAGCCGGGACAAGCTCAGCATTTACTGGACGAGAAATATAACTGACAAGACCCACAAACTGTATTTTAGTGAGAGCCGAGTTGTTTTCTTGCTAGCAGCATGGATTCCTGATCTGATTGGCCATCTTCTCTTGGTATGTGTTTGTACATGGGTGAGAAAATGTTTGTGCAGTGAAGGAGAAAAAAGTGTGGTTTCATGTCAGTCTAAGTTAGCTATGAGGAAGATCTGGAGTTTGTGGCCCGAGGCCGTTGTCCAACTGCCAGCAGGATGATGGGGAGATCGAGTATTGGCAGCGACGGCAGGACGGATTGCTTTTTGTAACGTGACAGCAGCACAGAGAGCGCACACAATCCTCATCACACTCCGTCCCCGAGCAGGGACTCAGGGCTTAGCGAAGAGAAACGAAGAGCTGGCTTCTCTATGGAGAGCTGCTTCAGGAGGTTGCCAGATGCCCGCTGCCAACGTGGCTGCCAATTTCAGGTGTGATCACAGCTGCCTGTCATGCCAAACTTCAAGCACCAGAGACTCTGGCATTATTAAAACCCTCCATTCTCTGGATGTTTCACTTACTGCTCTATAAAAACACGTCCTGACAAATTAGATCATGCCAGTTTTGGGATTTGTTGGAAAGCAGCATTAGTTGAAACATTAGAAAATTAGTAGAGTCATCCCAGGTTTTACAGTTGCGTCTACCAGTTAAATGTTTCGGAAAAAGGAAAAAAAAAAACATCAATTGTTCAGACACAACTACTCATGAAAAAGGCATCAAAACTTTGAAATAACATGTCTGGAACTATCCTGTGACCTAAAACCGTTAAAGAAGCCAAAACCGCAGTATCTCCTAGAGCCTTTGCTCATTCATGCAATTATGCAATTACCCACTCAGCCATGTGGCAGTGGCACAATGAATAAAATCATGCAGATATAGGTCATGAGCTTCGCTTAATGCTCACATCAAACATCAAAAAGCAATCTCGTTGACTGGAGGTTGTTGCCAGACGGAGTGTTTCAATCACAATAATCTCTGGGTAAGCAGCAGATATGCACGTGAGGGAGAGCAGAGGAGAATGCCCAGACTGGATTGAGCTGACAGGAAGGCTATGGTAATTTAAACAAACACGCTTTACAACCGTGGTGAGCAGAAAAGCAGCTCAGAAAGCACTACGCGGTGAACCCTGAGGTGGATGCTCTACAACAGCAGTGGACCACATCAGGATCCACTCCTTTTGAGGCTACAGTGGGCGCAGGATCACTTAACCCGGGTGGTTAACGGTTGGAAAAACATCACCTTGTCTTTTTCCAGTCTTGACAATAGTGATATAATGCATATGGACTGTGTATGTGTGTTGTACTAGGTATGTTGCATACCACATAAAGTCCCGAGTATTCTTCACAGTGGATGAATCAAGAGGTTCTGATTCTCTTAGTGTCTGAAACTTGATCAAGTCCCCTAGAGTACTGCAGCCCTTCTCCTCTTGTTGAAACTTGCCAGGTGGGAGCCCAGATGGCGGCTTCGGGTTCTCCCTTCTGCTGATGCCATGGTGCCGCCTGTACCCTCAGGGCTCGAGCTCTGGATGCCCCAGCTTCTGACTCAGTGTAAATCTGCGCTGGAAAAATCTGCCACTCCGGACTGTAAACCAAGGGGCGGGGGGATTCTCATATAACGATCAAACTACATTTTCAGGTTGTGTGACTAAGCTCCAGTCGAGCAGTTGGTAGGAATGTCTGCCACTTGCTGTGGTATGAGTGTATGTGTGTGTATGTTTGTGGCAGCGCTGCATCTGGTGTAAGGGTCATGGTATTTTTAGAACGGCCTTCAGCTTTAAGTCAGTCCTCCATGTGTCACCTGCTGGTTTTTGTCAGCGAAGGCCCCAGTCGAAATTCATTCCTTGCCTCCAGCCCTCTCCCTCCTTTCTCAATCCATCCTCATACAAGCAGCAGTTTTTTTCTATCTCCTCCTTCAAAGCATTCCGTCTTTTTGTTTGTTTTAGTCCTCAGCCTTGGTTAAATCCATTGGTTCTGATTCTCGTAGACGAGAATTGCTTGCTGTGTTTATTTAATGTCTGGAAGACGCAGTTCCACCTTGCTGAGATTGCTCGGCTGCACCTGGAGTGTACCAAGGATGTTCCTCCACTGTGTGTGTGGAGGATGATGTTGATAAGTTCCTCCCTAAATGTCTGACATATCCACTTTACTAATGGCATATTTAGTGCCAGTGACTAAAGGCCTTGACTGACCTGGACTGGTATTGAGAGACTCAGCATCTGCTTGTCTCAGTTTTGGCATCAGGACAAATCTAATTGGAGAACAGTAAAATTCGTAACCAACATACAAACCCCCCCATTCCATCATTCAGCGTTATCTTGGTCACAGTGGATCCAGGGCTTGTCCTGGTAACACTGGTCGTGAGACGGGAACACACCCTGGATGACAAACACACCAATGTCTCAAAATCTTTAACTACAAGCACTTTCACTCTAATTTTCTTCAACACATGGATTGATGACAGCAGAATGAAGCATCATGACTCGGATTTTTAACTAGCCCATGTAATGGGTTATTGGAGCAGATCTGAAAGCAAATCGTTTTGACTGTAGTTGCTTATGTGGACCATTGTGAGAAATGTTTAATATTTATGAATGTGTTTTATGAAAATGGACCATGGCAAATTATAATGCAGCGTTCCTGCTGGAATATGGCCATTCACTATATAAAGAAATATAGACTATTCTGAAAATACCCACATCTAAAAAACAAAAACAAACAGAAAAGTAACTGGACACATCACTGGCTTTTCACTGACTCTTCCACACGCTGAGGCACGAACTCCTCCTTAATCCTGCATGCAGTTATACCTCTGTCTTTCACCTGTATCATCTTACTGTATTCTGTTCTATAGCTAGCTCTTTTAGTAGGCACCTCCTGAAGAGCGCTGCTCTTCTTCACATCCGACTTCAAAGCCCACAGCGCTCCAGTGTTCCCGTTCTCAGTCGTCTTTTGAGAGCGACAAGGTGACAGGAGACACAGCACCATGCTGTTTGCTTTTCCATCCTCCACTCAGACAGTCAATATTATGAATTTGATGTCTCACGCTGAGTTCCAGCGTTGGCTAAGACTGAGCTCGGGCGTTTCTGGACTTCTTCTAACAGCATGCTATAGGAATGCAGTGCTAGATAGCCTAATTTGGGCCTAATAACTGAGCTGTTGGTGTAATACGGTGTCTTTACTAGTGGAACTAAACTTTACGCAGCAGTCTCTTTTTCATTTTGGTCTCAGCTACATTGCGAACATCTGTCATTCCGACTGGTTATATATGTCATTCATATGAGCCACATATGGAGAATGAGCCTGATCGTTATGGTATACGGCTGGGACTACACCACCTGCTCTACATACGATGAACACGTGTTTATAGATGATCTTAATGACAGCTGCGTGTAGGCTTTAATGTCAGTCTAATAACGGATGAAAATTGGTAGAGGCTAGCTTGCATTATGCAAATGAAGCTTTCATCGGTTGTTCATTGATTAGCACATTATGTATAGCACATGTGCACAGTGATCCAAAGTCAATTTAAAGGCATTTCTGTTGCCTTAACGAGAATGTTGCTCTTCTGAGATTTGCTTTTAAACTGTGGTTCTAATGCTAAAGACCAGACTGGCGTCTGCTAGGCAGTTCTAGTGGCTCAAGGTCACGCTTATTCTGGTTTTAGCCTCAGAATCTCTATATGCTTGCTCAAAAGATATTGATTCTAGAAGATCATAGAGAAAGAATCAGATATCTGCTTCATGGCATCATCTTCTGTAATCTGTTTTTCTTTTAGAAAAGGAGAAGACGAGAATCGTATACAGATTTTTACCAGTGAAATTATAGCCCTTTGTGTGAAGCATTGAAAAAGCTGATGAGGCTATGGCAGACTGTCTCGAGTCAGTCCATCGAGCTTTATAACCACTGTCCTTTCTCCTATTAAAAGCCTTGCAGTCATTGAGCAGAGAAGCTTATGAATTTTCTCGGCAGATGATGAACTTTGCTCGTGCCCTTTTCGTGTGGCAGTTAGTCCATAAAGGATCATCCAAGCCTTCATGGACGAGACATGTTTGCCAGTCTTTTAATCATTTTAATTGTTTCGATTGTTGATTTAATTAACGGATGAGCTAATGAACTGCTCCGTTTGCCATACTGAAGCTGTTTCATAACCTTTACCACTGCTTGAGAACCCATCACCTGTAGATGCAGGAGAATAAATGTTAACCTCGTAAAAACTTCTCTAGCTTAATGAAGAGCACCCTTGAACATTTCGTTGTACTGCAAGCCACCTTGGAAAGATGGGGATTTTTTTTTTTTTGGGCCATATTTAAAGACCCTTTGTTTATTCTCTACTCCCTTCCAGCTAGCATGGCTTCATCCCTTCATCTGTAGATGTGTAGAAAGCCAGACAAATGCGTCCTGGTCAAGGTCAAAGGCTCCATGCGTGAAGTCTCGTCCCTGGAGCTTGACTGAGGGCGTGTGGGTGTTTTTCCACACTCTAATCCTCCATAATAGCTCGAGCCAGCTGTTGATGGCAGACAGTTGTGTGCAATGGAGCCTCGGCGCTTGGCTAGGGAATTCTTCTCCACCTGTCTCTCTACACAGAAAGGCCTGCCAAACACCAGCGAGGCTAAATATAGGCACATGGCAGAGGCAGGAGGGCATGTGACTCTCATGTATGGTGGGCGTAAAAATAGAGGAGGAATGAGAGACTGGAGAGGAATGAGAAGCATGGGGAGGAGGGCTGGGTGATGCTCATTCTGATCCTGTAGTTACTCATTCTGATCCTGTAGTTCTGCACCGTGCCAGGCTCCCGCCCTGGCTGTAGGACAGCGAGCGTCCATGCCAGTCTGACTGGCCATCTGCCTCACTGATACTATCTTCCTGGATCTGAATGTGATCATCACATAGCGACCCAGCCGAAAGACTTTCCAGTCCGTGATGTGAAAAATGAGAGGCACTTAAATTAGCTACTTCTATTCCAGTGTGTAAGAGAATGTTCTCATAAAGATCTGGTGAAACCATTTAAAGATGAACGGACTGTGATCTGGTTGGCCTGCAGTTAAATACTATTAATATGAACAGAAGAACAAACCCAACATATCCCTAGGGTGCTAGATGCCTGATGAAGCTTTCTGGTATGAGGTGTTTATATGACATTTATGAACGGTCATTGCATTCTAACAGTCAAGTCAGAGGATAAAAACGTTTCAGCTTTGTGGCTTCGTGCTAAAATGACAACCTAAAGAGAGAGAGTAAAAAAGAGGCTGGTGAGGGAACGACTGTTCATAGCTGCTATATATGTGATATACCACAACATCACATGTAACTAAACAAATGGAAAGGTTTCGAATTAGTATAAGAGGAATAAGCTGTTCTTCACTGCTTGATTTGATTCAAAGAAATCCAACGTGACTTTCAACATTTTACTTCAGAAGACTTTTTGTAATGCTCTCCTGATATCCGAAATATCCAAAATGTTTGCTCATCAGTGATACTCTGGTCTGTGTGGTAACCCAGTTTCACCAACCTCCAACCAATCATGACCACAACTTGTCTCTGCTTGCTTGTGTATCATGTTGTTGGGCAATACAATAAGCTCCATGATGTGCGCTGGCATTGGGTTTTGGAGGCGTGGCTTTGGAAGAAACATTGAAGATCAAGGTTCCATCAAGTCACAAAGTACTGTATAGTTTTTTAATGATGATAGCATTAATACAAAGGGGGTGGAAAAGCGGGATGAACCTTCTAAAAGGTATGAAATACTTGTCAAGTGGATGTCGCCCCTTTAAATGAAGGCATTCAGTCTCTCTCTCTCTCTCTCTCTCTCTCTCTCTCTCTCTCTCTCTCTCTCTCTCTCCCCCCCCCCCTCCTTTTCGCTCCTTTTCAGAGCATCCAGGAGCAGATCACAGCTCACACACTCTGTGAGGGACCCTGAGGAATACAGGGCCCTAATGAGCCCAAACAGTGACCCACTTCATCTGCTCAGCCCTTGCAAACCCCCAGCGCAAAGTAATTTAGGATGCGCTGCGTGTGCAGATTCAGACTTAAACAAACACAGAGACATCAAAGCTCTCTGCCGGCTCCTTGCTTTGCTGGTTTTCTCAGTATGAAGGCTTTTATTTGCGTCTTGTATCGCTCCTTTATTGTGCGGACGTGCCACATGACATGGCAGAAGATTTGGGATGAAGATTTGTTCTGGCACAATGTCTCTTTGTGTGTCTTTATATTGCCGCCTTCTCCTTTGTTTCTTTCTTTTTCTTTTTTGTTTTTTTTGGTCATAGTGTTTATACGTGTGCACGCAGACAAATCTTTCGCCTCCGGCAAGTGAAAGCCTTATGAAGACACTCTTTCATGTTCATTCGAAGAAACAGGCAGACCTTAATAAAATCGCCATTCAGACGCATCATGGATGAAATGGCGAGATTACTGAACATCAGTCACACTGGATATTCTTGTGCTGTACGGTATATAAAACATTGCTCTTTATTTTTCTCTCCATTTATTCCAGCCCCAGTCAAGTACCCTGTCCGCATTATTGGCTCGTCTGCCTATCTCTTTGCATTGAGACCTTTGATGTCTGCTTCTTGTCTTCGTAACTCGGCTTGCCTCGAGTCTCCATTTGTCTGTGATGCTTTAAAAAGTTCAAACCAAACTTATTTATACTCGCTAATGGCGCCGAACTTTCTTCAAAATGGTCTTTTTCCAATAACCATCCAAAAGATGACGCGAGGCTTAAAGTGGACGCAGGGGAAATTGGGTGTCGGCATTCCGGGAATACAGCATGAATGGAAGGCACACACCAAGGGACAATTCAGCACGGCCAGTCCACCAACTGGCATGTTTTTGGGAGATGGCAGGACACCAGGGGAAACTCGATGTGACCTGAGCTCAGGGTCAAACCAGAGACTCGGAGCTATGAGTCGGCAAAGCGACCTGCTGCACCACGATGCCGCCTCTGAATTACGCTGTTCTAGGCATTTTTCCATAGATTGCGCTCCAGAAAGTCGCATTAACGAATCACAGCTCCATTTCTGGAAGGATTTATATTGAACTTCCATTGGTGTAGAACATCTTTGCCAGTCTCTTCTTTTGTTCTATCTTCATTCTAGAGATCAGGTTCTGCGATGTGTATGCAACTGGCTGGAAATGCTCATGTCACACCAAGGTCCTGATGCTATCTGTAATTGCGTCCTGACATGTTGTAGGTGGCATGGCCTCTTGTCATGGTTAAGAGGTAAATCTGAATGAGAGTAACATACATTCAAAGCACATTCTTGTTGTAATACCGTTCCTCAGTATATACAACGATAGCGTGTGTGTGTGTGCTCACCTGCCGATGTTTCAGATTTAAGCATTCCTGCTGTCATCCCTGAATAGTGCTTTTACACATAGCAGCAGCTCAGATACACCCAGACCTATGGTGTCTCTCACTTTCTGGCTTTGTTCAGGCACTAAACGATAAGGACCCGGCCTGGTGGCGTTCCCTCACTTTATCTTGTTCCTCCTCTTATCTCTGTAATATAACACCTCCTCTTATTTCTAAAGCACAACTGCGCTTGACTGAACCGCTGAGCCACGCGGCAGAGCGCCGTCGGCTCTGCAGCTCTCGCTCGGAAGAACTGAAGAAAAACTGCTCGTGTCATGAGACCTTGTAGCGAGGCTTCTTTGATGGGTGTTTGATTCCAAGCTGCATAAATCACCATGGATTAATGCAGCTGAGGTTTCCAATAAACAAGGACGGCGGCTATGAATACGGTTTTAAACGTGAATAGAGATTGGGAGGGGAATGATGTAACTTGCTTTAGGGCTAGGCTTGGCAGACTGAAATCCCAGGCAAACCATTTGGTTGGCAAAATTACACTAGTTTTAATAGAATTTTTCTCAGACCTACAGTGCAAATAGAGTACATTTATTGATTGAATCTTTGTCTAGACATTTGCATCTTTGACCAGTACTACAACCGTTTGGACTGCTTTTATCTCTGACAAACCAGTTCCATATTCTACAGTCTACATTCGGTGGTACAACCAAATCTGCACTGATATATTGCTTATTTCACTTTTGGCTTAATAGGAATTCAAATTATAATTTAGACAATCTTTATAACTAGCTCTTTCTGTTATGGCTAGCGACGTGGCTAGCTTGTTAGTAACCAATTCTGACACGTCTGTAAGAGTGGTGTCTTTCCAAAAATCATCCAGTGTACAAACCTTTATCCAATCATGGAGCTTTTGGATATATATATATATATATATATATTTTTTTTTTTTTTAGAAAATTAACGCTGGATAACGCAAAATTAATTCTCAAACTTGGATCTAAAACGATAAGTCATGGCTAAATTTCTGTCTCTTTTCAGCGCCAGTCTTTCCTCTTTTGACATTTATTTCACAAGAGTGTCTGTCGAGACTTCTTTCACAAAAACCTGAAATTCCTGATTGTCGTCTTGCCTGCATGATAATATGAAAAACAGAGCATAAAAAAAACATATAGCCTTTTTTTTCCCACTAGTGAATTCCGAATTGAAAATTGATTCATCAATTGGCAGCCTCTTCCCGCTGACATCCATCGACTAAACGATGCATTAAAGGTTTGATAACCATTGATCACTATTGACGGGAGGTTTGGAGGGACCTTCGGGGAGACGCCAGAAATAAACGTGCATGTCAGTGTGAAATACTGCACACCGCACTGTATGCGTGTGAGAAAGAGAAAGAGAGAGATGGATTGAGCAGAGACTAGAGAGATTTATCCACCCCCAGTGTGTGCCAGACATAACAGCAGGTCATTCACTCGTTTTCTCCCCCTCCTGCATGGAGCTGTTTGATTACGCCTGCTCGTAACTCATGTGCACTCTATCAAACCAATGGGCAGCATATTGAGATCTGATGTACAGAGGTAATTAGAGCCCTTAATTGTTTTTATCGCTCACTGCACGACTTGATGAAGCAGCGGCAGCTGCTGTGGCTACGTGTGTGTATGTGTGTGTGTGTGTGCATATTGTTCTTTCACCCTGTACATCAGTGTGCTGACCTCGGAGACCCCCGCTGGCTGTTGTATTTACTTTGTGGTCACAGCTCCATTAGATATGTTTTCAGTGCTCTTGGTTCTGATGATGGAGAATGACCGAAAGTCAGTATTCAGCCTGAATGATAAATAATTTAGAGCTCATTAGACAGACTTCCTTGTTCAGATGGGATTTACAGCACCCGCTTACTTCAGTATGAGTTAGTAATGATGTTACGATTAAAATATCAGTATGTGAATGAGAGCCAATGTATGCAAGACATTATGAATGCATGTAGCAGTGAACAGAAAGTGTTAGCTTTAAAAACCACACCTCATTCTCTGGGACTGAAAGACAAAAGGCCAAACATCCTCTAATTGGACTGACAGCCTTAGAAGCCACACCTCCTTCACCAGGACTAACACACAGAGAGGCCATGCCTCCTTCACTGAAACTGACATGCACAGAGGACACACCTCCACTGAGGTTCACACCTCCTTCACTGAGACTGACATGCACCGAGGCCACGCCTCCTTCAGTGAGATCAACACCTCCTTCATCAGGACTAACATGCACCGAGGCCACGCCTCCTTCAGTGAGATCAACACCTCCTTCATCAGGACTAACATGCACCGAGACCACGCCTCCTTCAGTGAGAGTAACACCTCCTTCATCAAGACTAACATGCACAGAGGCCACACTGGGCCTGTTGCTCACAGAGGCCACACCTTGACAGACACAGAAGCCACACCTCCTTCATTAGGAGTGGCAGCATTAGAGGCCATGGCTCCTTTGATGGCACTGACAGGCACCGAGGCCACACCTCATCTACTGGGTCTAACAGAGGCCACACCTCCTTTATAATGACATTAGCACAAGCCATGGTTCATTCAGCTACACAGTAACAGTAAGTCATGTCTGTAAGCATGTGATGAGGTTCATTCTTGAGTTTGTGTGTGTGTATTTATGTGCTCATTACGTCCATTAAGGCACTTTATGAGCCACTTCATGCAGACCTACAGTTACCGTTCTGCCAGAGAGCTGAAATGTGTGTGCGCGCGCACACACACACACACACACACACACACATCATTTCACACTCTGATGCTTGCACTGACACTAATGGGGGTCACATTGAAGTGTAAGAGTGTGTGTGTGTGTGTGTGTGTGTCCTGTGCTATGGTAATGAGTGGCTCCCTGACACTGACACTGACAATTCTACAGCCCAATACAACTCAGTTATTAATCTGCAGAACTCATCGCATTCCACACTCTTTACACCGTCTGACCCTGAGAGAGAGAGAGAGAGATGGAAGGATGAGTGGGGTATAGACTGGGGGATGAGAGAGACAAAAGGGAATACAGAGCAACGGAGTGGTAGGAGATGGAAAGAAAAAAAACTGTGTGTGTATGTGAGCGAGAGAGGGATGAAGGAGCAATGATGGACCAGCTGGAAATTGTTTAAATTGTTGACATATTCACTCAGTCAGTTTCCACAACAGTTATCCTGAGCAACATTAATGTAGTGTTGTGTTTGACATGCCAGTAAAGAACTCCGACTAGAATGAAACTGAACTGAGAGAGAGAGAAAGTAGCAGAAGGAGCGAGAGATTACAGTGAAAGAACATCTAGTCTTTAATATTCCTGACTAAATCAGTTATTAATAACATGTCTCATCTTTCCAGTGTGTGCTTTCACAATATTCTCTTACAGAAGGATTCTCTGAATATTCAGAGTTTTTTAAAGGAACCTTCTCTAACAGGAAAACCCTCCGTTGTAGAGCCACGCATTAAAACCTGAAGGGTTCGCTTAGAGCGACAAAATCCTAAAGATCTATACCATGTTCTGAATTAAGCCCCAGTTTTCCCCCATTGTATTGTATTCACTGAATTAAACCGAGAAGGTGCGTTATGACAGAGGAGCCACCTCATAGCTCCCGAGCTCAGGCCACTGTCTGGGTGGAGGGCCACATGTTCTCTGTGTTCCTCTGGGTTTCTTTTGAGTTCTCTGGTTTCCTCCCACCTCCCAAAAACAGGCCAGTAACTCGAAATAGCCCCGAAATTGCATATGGAATGAGTGTTTTCTTTCTTTCTTTTCTAAGGAAAAAAAAACCATGGAGGACAAAAAAATAAAGGAGAAAAAAAATCAAATTTAAATACCAAAAACATCTTTACCATATTCATATTGCCAGAAAAACAGCAGTTTTGCGTTAAAAATTTGTATTTAATGTGCATGACAAAAAGGACCTTAAAAATGATAATTTAAGTTACCTGCTCGACTGCTTCCGAACTTGGACAAGTTCCCATTTCCAACGAGCAGTTGTTGTCGGAGTTACAGTGATCAGACGTGTGGAATGGACACACGTGTGCCTGGCATGTGCAGGCTGTGTGAAGGTCAGCCTAGCTCTGAGCTGCCTTGATGGGTAAGAGCAAAGTGAGGAGTGCATGTGATGAGAGAAAGAGAGAGAGAATGGCAGAGGGAGAAGGAGAGAGAAAGAAAGAAAGAAAGCTGACCAAAGATGAAGTGTTTATCAGATGGAGCCTTAGAGCAGGCTCGGGGACGAGAAAGGGGAGGCCGTAATGGATCAGCGCTGTTTCAGGCTCTTTTGAGTTGTTGCTCTTTTTTTCTTGTCTGTGGCTGACAGACTGTGTGGGGGAATAAGAAACGCATTGTACAGCATAACATTTTTAAAGAATTACGCTACTTTTGTGCTGGAGGAACGAGGCTAATGTCGTCTTTGTAGCATTAAATATAAATCAGTAAAAGTTGTGTATTGAACAAATCAGCATACAGTAATTACTTCTAACATACAAACCTGAGGTGCGTTCAGATGCAGCAAACTGAAGCTAACGTTCCAGGCAAACGGGGTTTCTTTAAATCTCTGAACACAACATTACAACGCTATTAATTCTCGAGGCTACTGATAACAGTCAAGGCATCATTTCAAATTTTAAATGCTGTAGCTATATGTGTTGTATGCGAGTTAGCCTAAACTAACGACGCGCAGAGAGCAGTACGATCGCTTAGCTAATGCTAATTATTGATAACGTTAGCATACGTAAAAGAAATAGTATCAATGTACTGACAGAAGTTAACCACTGTAATTATTGTAACAGGATTAAATAAAATCGCGATAACTTCTGGAGTCCATCTACATGGATTTTCTACATGATGCTTATACAAGCCGGGTATTTACACGGATTAAACCAACGATTAAATTTCATTTGCAGTATAATATTTTGTATTGTTATTGGCTGCATAATCTGGAAGGAAAAAGCTTTTGTATGCTGTGGCTATTTTTTCTGAGAAATGCTCTGGATGTTTGAAATCCTTTTTACCTTTTAATGCATTTGGAGACCACTGTATTAATAATTGCTTGCGTTCTGCTTGAAGCAGCCATGAATGTGCTCATTTACTCACACAGTAGAATTGCTTTCCTTTATCTATTGGTGATTAGAGCAAATGGAGGCATCTAATCCATGCTCCCGAGTGCGGCCATTATGCGGCAGGATCGGTTTCAGGGACGGATGTTAATCATCTGCATTCTGGTGAAAAGAGCTTTACATTGGCAGCTATAAGGAAATAATCGGTAATATAATAACAATTGTACAAGACCAATGTTGATCTGCCTTTGTAAAAATGCTAATCATTGCAATAGACCATGAAATATTTAAACAAGTCTGTCTCTCTCTGTCTTTGATTTCTCGCTCGCTCTCTTTTCACTACTGTATTACTATCGCCTGAAATCAAGTGTAAGGAGATGAAACAAGACCAATTACAACAGCAAAGTGAAATTGATTCACCATTCAAACGCTGGTGTCAAAGTCCCAGAGGACGATGCAGCCATGCAGCACAGATTTACAGCAGAGACCCGCCGCATTTTATGAGATGACGAGACTGACGACT
>JAQQZX010000036.1:24986938-24997643 GCA_030068355.1 Notoglanidium maculatum
TGGGATTGGCTCCAGCTTCCCCGCGACCCAGACGGATAAAGCGCTATAGATAATGGATGGATGGATGGATGGATTTTTATCCTTGGAAATTTGGGCTTTCTCTAGAAAACCAAACATAGGACACTGGACACTTGGAGTCGATCCCTTCAAACCGGGAATGCACTACCTTGCTGGTGCACTAGCTAAATAAATAAACAAGCAAGCTAACTTGCAGATTCCAGAAGCTTGTTAACATAGGAATCTAGTAACTTAACCTTTTTAATATACTCACTGTTATTATTTCTTTACAACTTTGAAAGCAAATATAGCAATTGTCTGATTATAAACGTCCAGCGCCTCAAGCACTGCATATCCAGGTATAGAGTTACTCAGTGTATGGTAGCGTTTAGATTCTGGTTATTAGCCTCCTTTCTCTCTCTCTCTCACTCTCACTTTCTTCTCTCTCCCTCTTCTTCTAATCTGGCACCATATTAATTTTTGCCTTCACCTCCTCAGTCTCTCTCTGTCTCTGTCTTTCTCTGCTTAACTGCCGTCTGTGTGTCTCAACATGGCTAACCCTGTGAAGCAGAACCAGCTTCATTATAATTGGGCCTGGCATATCAGGTCACAATTATCAACGCCGGCTTATTCAGCTTTTAATTGCCTCATTTAATTTGTTCACATTTGGCGCGGAGTAACGGCAACCTGCTGCAGTTGAAACCGATTAGCTCCAAGGACGTGTTAGTCGAGACAGGGCTTATCAACACATCGCCCTCCTCTCCTTCACCTCAGTTCTTCTATCAGCGCTAGTTTATAATGAATGGACCAAGTAAGAATGGGAGCCATGTCCGACGTCAACCGTGTGCTGAATATGTGCTGCCTTTTGGTCCTATCAGTTCACAGCTATGTTCAATAAAGAAATCACTCTATTTTCTTATGTATAGTGATACAGCAGTGGTTAAATCGTGCTCATTTTTCATTTTTTGTGTGCTCTATGTGGAATTTTAAACAATATATATAGGTCATGGAGATTAAAACGAGTCAAATACGGCAGGCAATGCAAAGGCGGGTGTGTTCTGTGCATGCATGTGCGGGTCACTTGTTGCGTCCTTGTTTGGAGAGCAGGACTCATTAATTGTGATGTCGTGGCCAGTTCATGGCTGTCGGCCAGCGAGCGAGAGAAGCAGAAAGAGGCTCGTTTATCCATTTATTCATCAGCTTATTTAATGGGGGAATTAAAATGCTTTATAGTGGTGCTCTGAGACCAGCACAACAAAGTGCTTATTACTTTCACCTTACATACAAGGAGAGAGATAATACATTGTTATACAAATAAAGTCCTGCCGATTTCTCGATACTGATTGCCTAACAGGTGTTGATTAATTTTCAGCAGCTTTGACCGTAGTACCCTTTTTATTAATGCACTTGTTTGGGTAAATTATTATTTCTATAGTAAAAAGAAATAGAATGGTGGATGAATGGATGAAGAAAAAAAGTATATAATCTTTGATGTGGTGAGTTTTCTGTAAGGAGATATTTATTTACCATTTATGGAATGAGTCTCCATTGTCAGCACTTTGTTACAATCATGGTGAAACTGTAACTTTAAGTTTAACAACTTAAAGGTCCACTATGCAAGATTCATTTGATTGTAACCACCTGAATGCCCCTCTCTTACCCCTCACTTTCTAAGCATGTATTAGAGTGTACGGTGGCCATCAGGTAACAGGTAGCATACTTCTAAGTACTTACATTCACACTCCATTGCTTTTTCTCTCCTAAATAATAAGTATGATCCTCTATATATATATATATTTTTTTTTAATTTGCATTCTCAAACTTGTTATCCAGCTCCAGCAAACACTGATTCCTTTTCTTTCTTCTTCCTTGTCTTCCTTTCTTCTGGTGCTTCCTTCCGGATTCACGCTGCCTAATTGTAAAAACGTGAAACGCACAAGGCGCTCTTTAGAGGTTTGTCCGTCCTGGGCTACTGTAGCTATACAACATGGCGGCTCCGTAGAGGTGGACCCGCTCCCTGTGTCGATATAAAGTGCTCGTTCTGAGCTTTCGAAAGCACAACGATTCATAGTTACAGGTGATTATACAGTACACTAATGAGGACATACTTATGAACATATTCAATTTCTGCTAATAGATCCCCCCAAATCCTACACAGTGGATCTTTAAGGACAAAGGGCTTTGCTGTTTTTCTGCACCTTGAGCTTTTATTAAAGGGACAGCTGTTTTTAGCATGGATAAGAAGTATGATGTGTCATTCTTATACTGTATAAGTAAAAACTGTAATAACGGCTATATTTTCGGAGTATAATGAACTTCAGGGTGGTAAAGGTACAGCGGTGTTACTCTACGTCACTATGTAGTTGATTATTTTCCTAGCAAAGCACTGCCTATTGTTTACCTTACTGAAAACCTGACAAATTGGTGTTCGTATGGCTTTTATCTTCAAGTATACTTTATATCAAATTGTTTTGTGAGGATGGTGGTGAGGACCGATACAGAACCTCCTGCTGACAAAGAAAGGGATCTGGCTTCAAGATGGCTGCCGCGATTTCTCTGAGCTCCGGTATGTGATGTGTTTCCCCCCCCCCCCCCCCCCAGTTTGTGCAACGCTAAACCGGTGGCTATGATTTACTTAAAATTGCTAGCTTTGAGACTTCAAAGTAAAGCAAAACGCAAACTTCCGACACATGGCAAGGAATGATTCTCTACTTTTATGGTACCGAGCCTAAGTTTTGACCCTCATTAAGGTCAAAGGAGATTCATCTTGGAACAGATGGAACCGTAGCATTTCCAGGTCTTGATGTATTCTCGGATTTTATGTAACTTGTGCACTTTTTGCTATTTAATGTATCATGTCAAGTCTTCATGTCCGTACCGTATTAGCGTGATGGTGAATAGCAGTGTAGTGGTTTAGTGGATCAAATCTTTTGGCGTGTTTCTTTGTTGAGCCAAAACCCTTTAACGAGGCCTGAGTGGGCACAAAGCAGGCGGAGAGATGAGAGCAAGAGCCTGTAGGAGATTTCAGCCCCAAGGAGATTTTCACAAAGGAGCCATGCTGGAGTGAATAATTGATGGAGGAGAGCGGGTTCGGAGAGGCGTGTTAGATGTAGCTGGGTGAAGACGGCAGATGGAGGGAAACTGGGCCGAGATCAGAATCATTAACACGAAGCGGCACGACAGCCGGGATTCCTCCCTCTCGCTTTAGCACTGGGCATTTCCAGGGGAGAACACACTCACTGTTTGATTTCTCATTCTCTCTCTCTCTCTCTCTCATTCTGTCTCTACCTCGCTCGCCCTCTCTCGCTCTGTGATCTGACCCCCCCCGTCTCGCTCACATCCACACATTTGATCTCTCTTGTTCTTCTTTCTCCTGATTCACCACTCCATCTAATCAGCACATCTCTCCCTTTCTCTCGGCATCCCTTTCCTTCCTGTACGCTATTCAATTCTGTTGTTCTTTTGACTTTTTTTCTTCTCCATTTCCACTTCTGTCCCTTCCTCTCCTTGGATGTTGTACCTTTAACTAAAGATGCACACCTTTACTTTCAACCAGATGTCCTGTGAACCTTTCTGGCAAAAACCAAAGTATGGTACGTAGACTATTCGTGTCTGTTTAGAAAACAGGATCTGTTCATTCACAATAATGGATCCATAAGTGATCACACAGAATTGAAAATCAGAATCAACTGATTCGTTCTGATGAATATATTTGCTAGGATCAGGCCACGTGCTTCTTGCAGGCGTGAATTCAAAATGAGCCATGCTCCATAAGGCACAGCTTAACACTGAATCCTGTCTTAATTCAGTCGTGCCTCAGGAGAGTCGTACACGTGCTGTCATACGGGCACTTTTGTGCACTTCTTCAATCCTTATCGATCCGCAGTTTGTCTTCCGTATGGACCGGCACCCCGCATCAATCTCTTTTATCATCCTCCACTAATCCCTGCAGTCGTCAAGGAGTCACGGGTCAGAGCCACGGGTCAAAGGTCACGCTCACGCTCTACTCCCAAAAGACTTTCTCCTTTCTTCTTCACCATTCCTGTAGTTCCGCGTGTTTTGTTTTGCTCCCCGGCTTTCTGTTTTTAGCGCCGCGCCTCTTGGCAAACTCTCGTCGTCCCCATTTGCATTCAGCGCTCCCCGGCGTGCCGCTGCGCCATCGCTGCTTTGAACGAGCTCCCAGACGCACTTATTTCTGTGCACTGGTTCGTTTGGGAAACTTAGTTAATTAGCGTGTTCACGCATGCCTCTTGTTTTAGTGTGTGATGGAATCTCCAGGCGCCGAGAGTCACGCGTCACGCCACGCCACGCCATGCCGTCCTCATCCCTCCGCTTTTCTCTTCCTTCATCCTCCAAGCTGGCCTCATTCTACCATGAGACATACAGCTCTGGTGCTCTTGCCTCAAGGCACCGCCGTCTTTAAGAGCCTTGGGGCGTCTGGCTTTGAAATTGTCAAGTAGGACTGTGATTTATGCTGAAACTTTGAATAAAAGCCGTGCATTTTATTGTAATGATCAAAGTGCTCAGATCATAGCACTTCTCAAGTGTTTTGTCAATAGCAGATCTGTATTTTTGTTGTTTCTTTCAAAAAAAAAAAAAAATGTGTGCCTTGTAGATGTTTTTAGAGTGGCTGGGTGTAGAATCTGCTTAAAGTGGGCATGGCACGATACCGTTCTTTCTTTTTTGACTCCGACACCGATACCGAAACCTTGAGTATCAGCTGATATTGAAGCCTAGCTGGTATTTTTATCTTTTGGAAGCTACTAATCTATAAAATGGTTCATTATTTGTAACTTAACTTTTAAAGAAAACAATAAAAAGGTAAAAACTCGTTGCCGATAAAAAGAATTATAATACAACATAAATATATAAAAAGAATACGATCATGTGAAGACTTAACAGTGCCATTGCTTTCCAGTGTCATTCCTATGATTGAAAATGTGAATGCAAGCTACATCTGGTCGACCTCAACAGAAAGCACAATAACAACCTTATTACTCCAAGCAGACGAATTGGAGGCGCGAAAGCACTAAACAGCTTAACGTTGTTATTAAAGAGCTGCTTATCGCACGGGATAGGAAAGGTGAGCGTGATCTGTTATTACCTTGATTACCTGCCTCAAACGCCAGATCAATAGATCCTGAACGGCTCCCTCATTGATCAGTGGGCACGAGACGGCTAATTTATGCCCGTTCCCAGGCTGTTCGTCCTGGCCAGAGCGCAGGGGCGTGAAATTCAAATTATTACTGCAGCCAGCCAATTCCATTAGGAGCGGGAAGGATGCACAGCGCTGGGTGATATTGGCTCCGTTCCTGGTGAGGGGTGAAGACTTGCCCTTTGCAGCCCACACAGCAGGAGTTATTACCCCGCTTTATCACTGCTCGCCCTGCCTCCTTCATCCCGCTGCCATTGTCATGCCAGATAGAGTGGCTGTGCTAAGCATCAGTGCCCCTAGAGGTCAGGCAATAAGAAGCAGAGTGCCCAAACGTCAAGCTGTTTGGAAACGTCTAACATCTTTATTGTTTCCAGTTTGGCCAGAGTGATTCTAAGAGTTCGATTATCATCCATGTGATGCAATTTTCGCACAGACTTTGTAGCAAATACAAGAAAAGAGATGTCACTGGATATCCTGGATGATTTTTTTTTTTTTTTCATTCCCGTGGGGAATGAAACTTTGGGTGCTCCTGTACCACAAAAACAACCTTAGAATATTTAAATGTTAAACACATTTTGCCCTATACAACAAAACACCTTCTTATCCTGTAACATGGAAATGGTAATGCGTCTTTCTTTTACGTTCCCTGTTTCCATGTAAAGCGAAATAATCAGAATAATCAAGAAATAATAATCAAGATTTTTTTTTTTTTTTTTTTAACTTACAAGAGTTTACTTTTGGCACCACAGTACAACTCGGAGCTAGCTTAACATTTTTTTCAAACATGACGATACTGTTGAAATCTGATTGGGCAGCTCTGACAGTACTGCTCCTAAAATCCAAATCATATATATATATATTATATTCACTGATGAATTAGAAACATCTGGAAAACGCTGTGGCGAAAGAGGAATAAAATAGTTGTAGAGCTGTGCTGCTGATGGAAAGTAATCAGCTTCAGGGTGGCAACAGTAACACATGGATTCATTTCCTGTAACATCATGTCTTAAGTGTTTTATTCCTTACACATTGTTGTCTGTTTTTGCTTCTCATGTACTTCCAATTACACGCTAATCAATGATAAGCCAACGATAAGAAGCCGTTTATGTTTAGATGTGAGGAAAGCCTTTGTATTAGGATTAAGGGATATTACAGAGCTTAAAAACTAATTTGTCTTTGAAATGATTTGTACCGTGAGCTGTAGGTCCGTGTCATTACTATCAAAGGTCAGCTGCGTTGTCAAGCTCGTCTGTCATCTTTCGTCGTGAGTTAGCGCTTGTGCAAAATCAAACAGGTTTGCAGTTTAGCTCATCTTAGTATTATGCACTGAGGTGGTTTATTTGCAGCATGACAAATCTCTGCAATCATTTCAAACTGACAAACACAGGTAGTGTGATGCGCAAAGTATTAGCTTGGCTAATTGAACGCCATTATAATGTTTCTTAGTAAAAACGGAAAGAACATTCGAAAGAATCACAAGGAGGTGCGAGCAAAAAGTAATAACGGTGCCAGCGGGATTCCATCTCTATTTTTTCTAGGTATTTCTACATCTGAGTTTTTTCCTGTGATTCTGGTGGTGTAGGGTTCATTGTTAATTTAAAAAAAAAATCCAAATAAAACACAACTCGTCCAGTTCAGACCACAGCCACTTCAGGTTTAAATCCAGATACGGACACCAGACACTTACCCACTGCACACATGACGAGAATCAGATGTGTAATTTCAACACCGGCATCAGATTTTAAACAGATTACCCTTCAGTTTAAACTGGTGATAAACAGAGAAAGGGAGATGCTTTGTGGAATAGGAGATTGAGTAGACATTAAAACCAAGCTGTGCAGGACAAATTAAGTGCCGGTCATTGAGCAGAGAGAGTAATTTACTTCCCTGGCCTTGGATCAGAATTAATTAAGATTGCACGGCCAGAGACGTGGCGAACACAAAGTGGACTGATTTAACCAAGGTTGGTGTGAGCTAATGGAGAATCAATAGGAACTGTAGAGGATGGCTGCTTTCTACTCCACCTCCCCTCTCTCCATTTCTCTTTGTGTTTCGTCTTGTAAACCCTGACCTCTGTGAAGCTCCACTGTGGCGGTCTGCATTCTGATGGGTCTTCGGCAGAGACGACTTTTAATGGAAATACTGGCATGCCAAATGGTTTTAGCACAAATAATCTAAATATCTCTTGCCTCTCTACTCCCACATGCACAGCTTTCGATTTCGGATAGCACCTCATTAAGACCGAGCGTTAAAATGTTCCGCTGCGGATTGTCGGACTGCGGTATGAATCTTCTACGCTCTATTTGTTTCCACGTCAAGGCTTCTTCAATGAATGTCACCTTCAGTCACAGTCTCGACTGCGGCATTGCTGTTAATTCAAATACATTAAGTGCTTTATCCCAGTTAGAGTCCTGATCCAGAGCCTATACTGGGATAGGCGTGAGGCAGGTATATACCCTAGATCCAGCCAGTCCAAACAATTGCGTTCACACATAAAGGTAATTTATGTCACCAGTCTAACTGTCTGGAGGTGGGATGAAACCGGAGAACCCAGGTGAAACCTGTGAACCCAAGCAAAGGATCAAAACGGGAAAGCAGAAGCTGTTAGGCAGCAACGCTACCCCCTGTTGTGCCACGCTGCCTGTTCTAACAAATTCTTACAAACATGAGGGTTTTCATCATTTTATATACAAATAAAGACACCAGAAATGGTACAGCTGTTAACTCCACCCACGTTCCTTAACTGGAACCATTTGCAAGCTTTTATACAACTTGGCTTTATGTTGATGTATACATTTACAGTCCGCCTTGGATAGGCAGAAGATGATGATTGACTTGAAGGTTATCTATGTCTGTGGTTTTATTATGCTATCAATTGTTCCATTAATGGGGATATAGTGACTTTTTGAGGCCTCGGTTTGTACAGTTCGGCTCCAGTATGAACGTTTCTTGGTCCGTGTTCGATATGCTTGGTATTTCTGGGTCAACGGTCGGTACGGAAGATCAAGACGTTTCTTGCAAGTCCGAGCAGCCCAAAACTACGCTTAACCTTTTTTCCTGGCCACTTTGGCCATTTGCCAGTTCCCACCCACTAGCCAGCTCTCCCCTATCACTCGACAGCTATGCGGCAGGTACGGTGAAGGCTAGCATGTGCGTCCTCCGAGACACGTGAAGCCAGCCACCACATTGTTCAATCTGCTGCTCATACTACGTCAGCTGGACACGGGTTATTTCACATACTTGAGCTCACAGATGCTAGTGGTGTTCTGAAAGACAGGGGAGAGAGAATATACCATCTCTCCCACCCAGAAAGTACAGCCAGTTTTGACCTCTTGGATTCCAAGCCATGTTTGGCTGTATTCAGGCACCAAATCTCCCAGTGATACCACTTGGGAGCCATTTTAAGCCATGCTCAAGGTGAAGTCTACCTGCATAGATTAAAGGGTTTGTCAGGGGTTCTTAGGATGATTAATGGTTTTAGCTTTCTTTAAAAAAGGAAACCCCTTTGTGCTAGGATTCCTCTTAAGAGAAGTAAGCTGAAGCACACCTAATACACAAGCCTATTTCACTGATATCCTTTGCTTCCTGTTTTGAGAAAATAATGTTTTTTGCATCAAAAATAATGTGACCTTTTTTGTAATCCTCACCAGCAGAAATAAAGTGCATGGTCTGTCCTGTAATACAGAATATTAGGAGGGGTTTAAACCATGACCACTTGCCAAAACAGTATGTTATATCTACCTAAAGTGTCTCCAAAAGTGGGTTGAGCAATCATTAGATTGAAATTTGTTTTAAATGAGACTTTGAACTTGCAATTTCATGTGGATAATTTCTAGCCATATATAATTTCGAACAGGTGTAAACTGTATCTCAGTGTTTTTGTAGTACATGCTAGACTACTCATCTCTTTTTCGCTCTTTATCTGCTCACTCATTCATCATCATGACAGCAGATCCATTACACAGATGATGGAATATTAAATTTAGCCTGAATCAATACACATGGAGGCTATGATCTATGGCCTCCCAGAAGAGGAGGTGTGGCCTCTGTACCTGTTGTTCCCACTGAAAAAGATGTGGCCCCTGGGTTTGACACTCCTAGTGAAGAAGTCGTTGCATTCTGCCTATCAATCACACTGAAGGAGGGTTGGCCTGGCCTCCGTGGCTGTCACTCCCAGTGAAGGAGGTGTGGCCTTTGTGATTGTCAGATACACTGGAGGAGGTCTGGCCTTTGTACCATTCGACCCCAGTAAAGGAGGCATAACCCGTCAGTCCCAATAAATCAAGTGTGGTCTCTGTAGTTGTAGGACCCTTAATACACGTCACTGCTAGTGAATGAGGCATCATTTCTGGACCATCCGGTGCCATTAAAGTAGTTCCTGCATCAGTACCTGTTAGTCCTTGTAAAGAAGGCATGGCCGCTCTACTTTTCAGTGTCGGTAAAAGAGGCGTGGCCTCTGTACCTTTCAGTTCCAGTACAAGAGGACTTGTACCTGTTGGACTCTGTAAAAGAGGCGTGACCTCTGTGCATTTCAGACCTAGTGAAACAGGCGTGGCCTGTGTGTCTATCTAAACTCATGCATTATGCCAAATCACACCATATTTCATCGATACATCTGTACATATCGACTCATTGCTGCTTCCGTGTTGAACTAATACTCGAGATGTTTCCCATCACGTTTTGTCCCCATGTCCTAGTGTGTGTTAAACGCCACAGCTGTCTCCCTGTAGACCTGAGCAGCGAGATTGCATTTAGCCATCCCTGCCAAATCAAATACGCAATGCGCCCGCGCGTCGAGGGGTTTGCATCACAGCCAATTCGCCAGGATCAGGAACGACTGCTTTACAGGACGACTGATTGCTTTGGGTGGGAAAAAAAAAAAAAAAAAAGGTGGTGAGCTGAAATCACAGGTGTGCGTGAATGTCCGAGCAGGTCCACGGTGCACGCCGCGGTCTACGCCCACTGAAAACACACGTATGATGGAAGAAACTAAGAGATTGTTTTTGTTGGAACAGAAATTGAGCAGTGTTAGCAGAGTAACGTAAAGGATGTGGACAGTGATGGATGGGCTTCAGGTGGGATCTAACGTTTTTTTCTTCTCTCTCTTTCTCTCTGTGTTTTGCAGGTAAGACGCTGACCTTCTCTCTGCAGTCTCAGTGCAGTCCACTGATACGCTCTACGAGTCAGAAGTAACACGGAGATATTTGTGTGATCCCTCGTACACTCGCACATACTTACACACACTCACTCTGGGTTTAACGAGCCACTGTTTGGCAGTATCAGATGCTGCTATCATAACAACTTGTGTGTGTGTGTGTGTGTGTGTGTGTTTGTGTGTGTGTGTGTGTTTTTGGTTCAGCTGCTAGTGCTTACTGCTACTCTGTGTGCCTAGAGACAGACTAAAAGACTTCATTTTGTGTGTGTGTGTGTCAGCTGCAATTGCTTACTGTTACTCTGTGTGCCTAGAGACAAAAGACTTTATTTTGTGTGTGTGTGTGTGTGTGTGTGTGTGTGTGTGTGTGTGTGTGTGTGTGTGTGTGTGTGTGTGTGTGT